>VDFB02258328.1:0-10668 GCA_007258455.2 Sequoia sempervirens | reverse complement strand
ATCAGTTTTGAACTGATGACTTTCACCACGTCAAGGTGACACTCTACCACTGAGTTATATCCCTTTCCTATCCTCATCTAGAAGGAAAATTGTAAGAACTTCCCATTCCCAAAGAATGGAGAAACTCCACGAAACTCTATCATTATTCTCCGGAAATTCTATCTTGCTTTCATACTCTTTCAAAACCTCATCAAAAAAAGAAAAAAGAATGGAATCATTCATTAACTATTTCAGATTGACCTTTTATTTAAAGAAAATTTGTAACTAAACTATGTAACCTAGTAGGAGTTTTTTATATTCTGCATAGACTTATTCTATTTGGATCCACATAATGGAATTAAATTGCCTTCATGTTGATTGTCGAGTTTAAACAAGTGGAACCATCTTCTATCGTAGTACAATCTTTTTCTTATTGAGTTATCATTTTCTCTCGATCCAAATAAACAAGATGACTGAATACTAGCAATTCAGTCAAAAATAAAAAATTGAGCCAGCAGCATAGTTAAGTAATTAACTAACTAAAAAAAGAACTGTTTTTCCCTAGACTTTCTCAGTTTATATTGCCGATTGGCAGGCACAGCCGCTCGGAACGAAGAATATATTCTATTGATACATTTTATCATAGGCCATCGAAATAATCCTGAGCAGCCAAACCATGCCACCCAAACCAAAGCACGAAAGTCAAAATCTTTTATCAAATAGATTCCTAGTTAAATAATGGATAACTACACGGATAAGCTCACATTAACCCGTCAATTTTGAATTTAATTTGTGATTCAAAAAAATGATATTTCGAGATATAAATAAAAAATGAGCATATTACTAATAATGGATAAAAAAAGGTTGTCACTCTCATTCTTTTTAATAGAGTTATTTTGTTACAAAAAAAATGGAATATATAGAATCATTCATGTTAAAACACGAAAACTGTCTAATCAAGTTTTCATAATGAAGAAAGGGAATACTCGAAAAACAAAAATGTCCTACTTCAAAAGAATTGAACGAGAAGCCATATGAGGTGAAATTCTCATGTACGGTTTTGTATAGTGGCAGTAAAGGTAACTTATCTGTCAACTTTTCCACTATCACCCCTAAAAAACCAAACTCTGCCTTATGCAAAGTCGCCAGAGTACGATTAACCTCTAAATATTTAATCACTGCTTATATACCTGGTATTGACCATAATTTACAAGAACATTCTGTAGTATTAGTAAGAGGTGGAAGAGTTAAAGATTTGCCCGGTGTTAAATATCACATAATTCGAGGAGTCTTAGATGCTGTCTCAGTAAATAATCGTAAACAAGGGCGTTCTAGTGCGTTGTATATTCTTATCTAAGATTTGTATCATTTTATGATGATGCCATGTCAATTGCTAAAAACATGTAAAGTATATGGCTAACCCAATAACGAACGTTTTGTAAGAGGACTAGAGCAGGCTAAAAAAAACGATCGTATTAATTTGTAAGGATATTATATGTCTAAGGTTTAATATTGAATTCATTTCATAAGTTTTCCCTTACTTAGTGTGTGTTAACATAAAATTTGAAATGTCTTGACCTTTTAGGAACAGGTTCAATTCAAATAGCATTGATTTAAAACACCTTCTCCTTTTTTTTTACACTCTTTTTAAAACCTAAGGACTTAATCGTATAGATATAGAAAATACAAGATTTCTAATCATAGCAAAAGAAAGGAAACGGATACTCAATTGAGAATAAGTAAACATAATTTCATGCATAAGAATTATATCTTTTATATCTTATATATGCAGATAGAATCATGTGGAAAGCCGTATTCGATGAAAGTCGTATGGACGGTTTGGAGGGAGATCTTTGATACCTTTAGAGATCCACCCTACAATATGGAGTTAAAAAGCCGAAATAAATAAGTAATTATTAGTCTTTATGAAATAAATTTATGAACCTTTTTCACACTCATGTCACGCCAAAGTATTGTAGAAAGGAAAATTGAGAAATTTGATCCGATTTATCATAATCGATTAGTTAACATGATCGTTAATCGTATTCTTAAACACGGAAAAAAATCATTAGCTTATCGAATTTTTTATCAATCTCTAAAGAAGATTCAACAAAAAACAGAGAAAAATCCACTAATTGTTCTACGTCAAGCAATACACAAATTAACTCCCAAATTGATAGTAAAATCAAGACGTGTAAGTGGATCCACTTATCAAGTTCCCATTGAAATAAAAAATAAAGAAGGAAAAATACTTGCTATTCGTTGGTTATTAGAGTCATCCCGAAAACGTTCTGGTCGAAATATGCATTTCAAATTGAGTTACAAAATAATGGATGCTGCCAGAGAGAAAGGCAATACTATACGCAAGAAGGAAGAGATTCATAAATGGCAGAATCCAATAAAGCTTTTGCACATTACCATTAATATATAAATAGATCTATTCCATTCTGATCAATAAAAGAAAACTTACTTTATCAAAATTTATACAAATTTTATTGGAACGAAAACGAAAGGAAAAGAAGAATGAAAAATAAATCATAGATAAATGATAATAAGGAGATTATCAATATTCAATCTTATCCATGAGGTTTATTATAAATGTAAATGGAAGAAAATGTTTCTCGAAGATTAATTGAAGTTACTAAATCATGATCCGGCCAAAATGAAAAATTCGTTTTCAATTAATACCTTTAAATCATTTTTATGAAAGAATTTCATTTGCTTCTCTTCTATGGAAGTTCCATTTTCCAGAATGTATCTTGATTTTCAGCCTATTTCTTCTTCTAGTTATCGATTTCATTTCTGATCAGAAAAAGACAACTTGGTTCTATTTCATCTCTTTAACAAGTTTAGTGCTAAGCATAGCGGTTCTGTTATTTCAATGGAGAGAAGAACCTACGATCAGTTTTTTTGGTAATTTCCAAACAAACAATTTTAATAAAATATTTCGGTTTCTCATTTTATTATGTTCCACTTTATGTATTCCTCTATCCGTGGAATACATTCAATATACAGAAATGGAGCAGCGGCTTAGGTTTTGTTGTTCCAAAACTATTCGGCGACATGGGTGTTTTGTGGCGGTGCTTTGGCTGACAGCGGCTATCTTCGTGGCTTTGAGATGTTTGAAGTCTGTGATTTGGCATGCGGATTGTACTTAGGATGGTAGGTGCAATCAAGGCTATTATAAATATTGCACTTATGGGTGGAGACAAGTTCTTATTCTTGTTTATAGTCTTTCTTAGCTATATAATCTATCTGGAAGGAAGGTGAACTAAAAATAGCCAATGGAGTGCTTATCAATACAAATATACTCAGAAATTGCGAATTACCTCTTTCAGGCAGAAATGCAATAAAAGCTTACCTAGTTCAGCACCAAGTCCCGGTAGTTTGCTGATGTATATGAAGGAGTGCGATTCGTTTTACAAATTATTACATTTCTAAATCTCTTTTTTAGAAATGTTTCTATTTATAAAAACTCTATAGACATGTGGAAGAAAAGACTGTTATTCCCACTTGGACTAAGACATCACTTTTACCAAAAATTGAATTGAAGTAAGGTAAAGCAAAGTAAGAAACAAACTAAATTGTTTGATTGAATAAACAAATAACTTTTACAAGTTAGTTATTACGGGTAGTTTTTACAAAGGATCAGATTAATGACGTGTACAATCTTTTTATTCTTAACGTAGATGCTACATAGTAAGTTTTCATTCTTCAAACACTACGAGTGTAAAAAAAAAGGCATCCGTCGACAAAAAGATTACCCTAAGATGAACATCTCATGACTATTCAGAACGAATTAAATCAGATGGTTTTCTTTTTTCTTTTTAACTCTTTCATAACAAAATCAGAAAAAAAAGATGATTTACCATAATAACCACTGAGTAAGGATTCCTCGGAAAGTTAAGGATTAATGATTCTTTCTATCAATTGAATTGATTCAATCTTATACATACACGAGGAAGTTAATAAAAAAGAGAGAATCAAACGATTATGCTAATCTTTTTTATCACTTAGGAGCCGTGCGAGAAGAAAGTCTCATGCACGGTTCTGAATGAGAGAAAAGAGGGAGAATTCCTCTTTTCGACTCTAACTCCCCACTCCAGTCGTTGCTTTTATTTCTGTTATTTCAAAAGTAGCTGCTTCAGCTATAGCCACTAGAATTTTTGATTTTATTTTTTATTTCTCATTGAACGAATGGCATCTTCTTTTGGAAATATTAGCTATTCTTAGCATGATATTAGGGAATTTAATTGCTATTACTCAAACAAGCATAAAACGTATGCTTGCATATTCATCGATAGGTCAAATTGGATATCTCCTTATTGGAATAATTGATAGAGACTCAAATAATGGATATGCGAGTATGATAACTTATATGCTGCTCTATATTTTTATGAATTTAGGAACTTTTGCTTGTATTGTATTATTCAGTCTACGTACAGGAACAGACAACATTCGGGATTATGCCGGATTATATATGAAAGACCCTTTTTCAGCTTTGTCTTTATCTTTATGTCTGCTATCTCTAGGAGGTATTCCTCCACTAGCAGGTTTTTTTGGAAAACTTTATCTATTTTGGTGTGGATGGCAAGCAGGCTCCTATTTATTAGTTTCGATAGGACTCTTTATGAGTGTTATTTCAATATATTATTATCTGAAAATAATTAAGTTATTAATGACTGAACGAAACAAAGAAATAACTCCCCACGTGCAAAATTATAGATTATCTTCTTCAATCTCAAAAAATTATATCGAATTTAGTATGATTGTATGTGTAATAGCAATAGCATCTAGATTTAAAGAGATAGCCAACTAATCAAATTATTCCTAAATTGATGCTTTAGAAATATTATATGGGCCGAAAAGCAGCGCTGGCTAGGATTTTACCTTTATATTCGCTGAAATGGCGGAATGGGCTGGAAATTTATCGGATGAACTGCAATTGCAAAGATGGCGGTCGTTTAGGTGGAGTTTAGTTTGCCATGTAGTATGCGTTCGCTTGCCAAAGGGAGAAATGTCGTTTTAAGCATGCGTAAATAAAAAAATGTTTGTGTTCTGTTTATTTAAGACACCAATATAACAAAACACGCTGGGCGCAGATAAATCTAATCTCGTGCAAATTAGATCAGAGAACCTCTATTACCTTTCATCCCAAAAGATGGTAGGCGGCTGCTCTTTTATTTATTATGCATCAATAAAAGTCGACTCCCAACTTTAAAATTATAGGTTGGAAGTACTTTTAATCAAACATATAAGTTACCTGTCAACAAAACAAAATTTAATATAACCATTACTCGTTAAAGGTATTAATTTAAAATTCGTGACTATATTTCTAATTTTCCACGGCGGGTTATTGTAATTCTATACCATAAAATGGTAGATAAAATGATAATTAATGGACAATACAGATAGATAAGATTAAATGAATTAAAAATGAATTAAAGAAGTCTCGTTCTTTTCTAGTATACCCGTCGTTCTAAATGTTCTAAATAGGGTCGAAAAATCCTATTTTATTTTTGGTCTATTTGGTTTGGTATAACAGATACCTATCTATCCATTTTTTACTCTATTATATAGAATCGTTTATATATTATATTATTCCTCTTTCACACTAAAAAAGATTTTGGTATCTATAATGAAGTAGGTATTATATTATTAATGTCTAAATATTGCATTGTTTACTCATTATATTCTTTTTTAAACATTTTATTTATTATTTATTAAACAAAAAAAAATGAAGAAACCCAAAAAACCGTGGTCTATGGACCCTATCGAAAAGAACCGAGAAAGAGTTTGGTTCTTTAGCGTTCAGTCAAAATTTAAAGATAACATGATGGAAATATTCGTTCCATGGAACGAATCTAATTTGGTGAGATTGCTAAGTCAAATATTTTCTGGTCGAGAAAGTGTTGTTAAGCTTTTTGACTTTCGGATTCTTAGTACATTGCTTATACGGGATATACGTATATTTGTTTTCAAACGTCAAGCAAGAAAAGCTGTAATGATAATAGCATTGCCGTTACTTTTCTATTTTTTAAGTACTCTAGCTTTAATTGAAAGAGACAAATCATCATATAATTTGATGAAGATATTTCCATCTGTACAACATTTTGGAGCTAGAAAGGAAAATTTGTTGCTCGTTCCGCATCTATTTATGTCTTTGCCAAAAGACAAAAGGAGATATCAACGTCGTTTTCTCGATCCAAAAAAACATGTTTGGATTTTATCCAGGTCTAACACAAATCTGAATCATAAAAATGATCGAATCTTAAAGAACCAAGGAACAATCAGTTGGGAAAGTCCTTCGGAGAAGGAATTGAATAACATTGAATGGGAGATTGATTCATCTTGGGAACAACTTGAAAACCTTGATGAACGGAGGAAATCGGTACTTATTAAAAACTCAGTTATTGATATTGAGGCCCTAGAAAGCAAAATTGAGCAACTAGAAAAGAATTTAGTTCAAACAGAAGAATTGGATTTCTCTTCAAAATCAGAACAATACATAATTGTAGAGAGGAAAAAAAGAGTTAAAGAAACCGAAGGCTATAAAGAAGAAATCCAAGCTATAAAAAGAGCAATGGATAAATTGGAAAAGCAAAATCCAATGCAACAAGAAGAAATTGAACAACAAGAATCAGATCGAACAAAAGAATCTTATTCCTTCTCAGAGTCGAAATTTTTGAAAGGATTCTTTGATGATTTGTCAATAGATGAATCATGTATAAGTATTAATTATACTAAGAAACCTGGTGAAAAATTCAAATTGTTGAAAAGGCGACAAGATGCTTTTCAATATTTCAGGGGATTAGAAAAAAATAGAATAGCTGATCTATGGAAGGTGAAAACGTTTCTTAAGAATCCTTCTGTAAACTATGATATTTTATCAGATCCCGGATCTGACATTAGAAAAGATATAAATCAATTTAATTCTATTCGATTTATGAATCAGAATTTTTCAAGATCTTCTTCATCCTGTGATCAAACTAAAGAACAATTAAAATTAAATAAAGAACAATTAAGATTAAACGATGATTTCCGATTGAAAAACTTTCTTCTTAAAATAACGGATCAATTTACTCTATCAATAACTAAGCCTGGACAGGGTTACTCTGATGAAATTGTTTGTGATGAAATTATCCTGAATGTGGATTTAGAATCCGAAACTGCATTGGATAAGTATGCTTTTCCAAAATTGTTCCAGAAGTATTCTTTGGAATGGAAAAAAGTCTTTAAAAGATTCTATATTCAATTAATTGATACAAAAGATATATATTCTTTTGAATTGGCAAAAATAATCCCGTCGGCTGTTTTGAGTAGTAGTAGTTTGGGTTTGGTGCCGAGGTTCTGTGGAAATTCAAGCTGATGATGAGTACTTTGTTTGGTTCGGTTTGGATTTCCGAGGTAGGTCGTGTGGGTGGTTCGGTTTGGGGTTTGTTTGGGTTAGAAGTTGAGTTAGATACTGCCCAAATTCAAAATAATTAATATCTCTTTCGTTTTAATTTGGAATTCCACTATTTGGAATTCCAAAAAATAGTCAACAAATACTATTTGGAATTCCAAAAAATAGTCAACAAATACTATTTGGAATTCCAAAAAATCGTCAATAAATACTATTTGGAATTCAATTTGGAATTCCAAAAAATAGTCAATAAATACTATTTCTATTTGGAATTCAATTTGGAATTCCAAAAAATAGTCAATAAATACTATTTAGAATTCAATAAATACTATTTGGAATTCGATTTAGAATTCCAAATTCTATTAGATAGAATCTATTTAATAATATTAGAGAGAATCTATTTAATCAAAACATTGAGTCGCAATTTAAAAGATCCAATTCGAACAAATTGGATAGAATTGAATAATGTAACACTTGAGATGCGGTGCCCGGCGTTCATCAGGATTTGGAGAATATGTGTGTCCGGAAAAAAGGTTGATCGGCTCTATTCGCTGAACTTTGACAAAGAAAAAGGAAATAATATTTTGCTTATTGTCATTAGAACTCGATACTTTCTTAAAGATGAAATATCTTTTTTGTCTTCAACTCAAATTCAAAGCAGTATTTAATCAAAATTAGAACATGACTTCCTAACATCAGGTTACGGTTTGCGTCCCAGTAAAGGTTTTGAGATCCAGATTTGTAAAGGTTATCTCGGACAAGATTCAATTTTATAAGATTATCTGGGACGAGATTGTCAATCCGCAAAGAGAAAAAAAATCAATTCCTAATATTGAATCCCCGAGAATGAATCAAAAAACACTAGTACGATCAGGTTTGGATAAGAATAAACCGATAAATGAATTGATTATTGACGTATTCGATAATGGAAAAAGTTACATGGAATTATCTAGTCTTTCAGCAATATTCGATAATTGGTTAAATCCCTTAAAACTATCTAATCAAAATTCATTGAGAGCTTCTTTTTGCAAAGCAAATACACTTGAATTTTTAGATTATTTACACCGTCCTCGTTTCAATTATAAAGAAAGATTAGCTTCTTACATAGAAAGGATTCATATCAAAAATAAGAATATAACATATGGACAATTATTAAATTTAGTTCCCAATTTAGTTCCCATTCATAACAATCCGCTTTCTTTGTATATTGCTGAAATAAGAGCTGTGTGCTCAGAGAAAGAAACTATCTCACTCATAAAGTCACAAGTCAATATATTATTGGATAAATATTTACGTGACCAAGCGTTAATCCATGATTCTCATCAATCGTCTAATTTACTTCATAAATTGAATTTATTGATTGATAGTAATATAGAAATTTCGATTATAGATCTTTCTAAATATCCTTTAATAAGGCCACAAATTGTCAATTTTGACAAAAAGTCTTGCCATCCTTTTTTAAAGACCTCTGACCAGTATTCTAAAGACAAAAACAGTTTTAGTTCAAACATAGATCTTATCCAAACTCAATCTTATCCGGATGATCTACTATCTGAAATATCTTTGCGAATGAATAAATTGGGAGAAAAAGAAGAAAGTTTCAAAAACATAATGGAAGACAAAGCCATAGGTAACCTTTTGAATAAAGAGGAACACAAGTTTTTAGTTTCAGAACTCAAGTTTTTAGTTTCTTTTAAGACCCTTCAAATAAATATTCTTTTTGAGAAATGGGGTTTGTTTCAAACATATAGGTCATGGTTATGGCTTTATACTTCCACAGGGTGGAAATATGCTAAAAATATGTTTTTAGCTACTTTTCCGGAAATACCAATAAATATTAGTGATCAATTGGTATCAATCACGCGCAATATTAGGCAAAATTGGAATCAAAATTTGACTATTTTGTCGGCACTTTCTCATCAATTTTGGACACTTATAAAGTGGGAATTTAGAGAGAAAATTCTCTCGGAATTGTATTTAATTCTCTCGAAATTGTATTTTGTGTTAGTGTCCCGTTGGCATTGGGATATTCCCGCTTTATTGAAATACATAAATGAATCAGCAGTTGCGGGAAAGGATAGGTCAATATCCTTTGTTATATGGAAATATTGTATATCAAATGTTCGGGAGTATGATATTTTTCTTTCTATCTTCATTGGATTTTTCTTTTGTATGTCCTGCATAATTCCCTCACAGTTGATTCTTTTTTATAGGAACGTGTGGCTCATCAGAGATTTGCAGTATAATTCCTACTGCTTTGAGAAAGTAGGAATAATGATTAGATCTTTTAGAAAGCTTAGAAATGTTACTAATTTAAATTGGTATGGTTCTTGGCTTACATTTCTCGACTATGCCGAGAAGGACTCGGATCCTGATGATGTCGGATTATCGCTACTATTGAAAATTTGGTATGTCAAAAATATTAAATGGCGTTTACTTTCATTTAACGGTCTAAGGTATTCGAAATTTATTCCCTCAATTGAAAAAACAGTAAAAAAAGTTTTGTACGAATGTGACCTGGATGATTTCCTTTTGAGAGAAAATAGATTGTTATTAGTACAAGAACAAATATCTCAATTTGAATCGAAGTTAACTCCCCCTATTGGTTTCTTTCATGAATATTTTGAACAAAGAAAACAGTCGGGACTTGTTTACTTTCGATATTTAGCTGAATTTATTCAGCGAGGTCTAACTCATAGAATAGGTGTAATGAATTTCGAATTAAATTCATTGTTTTTAGCAGAAATGCCGATCTTCGCTGCTTTTTATCAGAAGATGACTTCCATGCCAATTGACTCGTCTTTATCTGACCAAGTGAGATTTTACCCACTCTACCCGGTACCGTCCCTTTCGAATCGAATTTTATTGATAGGGCCTAAGGAAACTGGACGATCGTATTTGGCTAAAAGTTTAGCAGCAGATTCTTATTTACCTTTAATAAGAATATCTCCTAAAAGTTTTTTGAGGCAGCGGAAACTTCTGCCTCGCTATGAATCCGAGTATACATCTTCAGCTCAACAATCATACCTTGAGCATGAAAATATCCTTAGGTCTCTCGGCTGGTCAGGCAGGCCAAAAGACGTATATGAGAAAGCGCATTATGATAAAAAACCTCATAAGTTTTTGTATACCCGAGGAGAGGATTCTAACCCTCCAGAGTATTTTGCGAGAAGAGTTATCCAATTCGTGTTTGCACTCAAATTGGCAAAATTGATGTCTCCTTGCGTCATATGGATTCCAAGCATTCATGAACTGAATGATTACTTCTTCCTTATTGCATTATT
>VDFB02258327.1:0-45033 GCA_007258455.2 Sequoia sempervirens | reverse complement strand
ATGAATGAACACTAGCTTAATACAACTCACCAAACCCTTTAATGTCCGCCCTTAGAGGATTGAAGTCTAACACATCACTCCAAGGATTGGATCTTGCATGAAATGGATTGATTGATGATGGATCTTGATGCTTGAATGCTTGCTTGAAACTTGAAACCTACATCACAATGTGAGCTCCAAAAAAATGCATGAATGCAAATAACTTTGACATGATGATAGGATCTTGAATGTTATTGTAGATGACTAATAAATCCACTCTTCAATGCTCTTGACAATAATATTTTCTCTTGTGAAAGTTTCCTTAATGCTTGATGTTTTGAATTGATAAAATAACTATGTATTTATAGGTGATTTTATAATTTCCCAATAATTAAAAATCAAAAGATGACAATTGCAATTTGTATTTTAAACATTAAAATTCTGCCAAAAACATATTAAAATTGGGACCTAGGACTTAAGGAGGACTCACTCACCCTTGGACGAATGGGTCCTAGGCCCTAAATCTAGGACACTCAATTTCAAAGGTGTTTAATTTGATGTTTGCAATTGTTTAATGTAGCTTCCTCTTTCAAAAAATGAAATTGATTAGGCTTCTAATATGCATAATTGGTTCAATTAGAGTCTTAATTAAGTCCATTAATTAAGGGGATGCAAACATAGTGTGAAAATGTAAAGGTGTACATTTTTCTAAACTACATTTAGCCCCCACTTTAGTGAGAGTGTGAACTTGCGCTTAGACTCACACTAAAGTAGACAAATAAGTCAAGAGAGGTCTAATTGTACAATTTTTGGAAAGATAAGATGACAAAGGTCAAGGAGGGTGATCAAGCCCCCAAGATCTAAGATCTCATGGAAAACCAACAAAGGAACAAAGAGACACATGCCTATGTTTTATATGTAGCAGCAATACAAGATGCACCATTAAGCAATGTCAAAATTAATGCGAGAAGAAATAAAAGAAAGGATGGACTAGTTGTGGTTGTGTTGTTGTCCATAAAATAAATGTTCACAAGTGAAAACCCATTGTACACTATGCAAACCAAATATACTCACGAGGGCTAGTGAAACCAGGTGTTCGTTAGGTGAGCCCCAAAAAGGTGGCTGATGGGAAAGTCATGCCAGGTCTACATGCACACATACGTCAATCATACCAAAAGTTATTGTCATGTCCACTTTTTCTAAAAATAGCCATTTTCTAAAAATAGTAGTTTCTATTTTTAGTAAGTCAGGTTGCCTGAAAATAGCAAGTCAAGACTCATGGACAAACCAAGAAAAGTGTTCCTCTCAAGAAAAGTTAAATAAAATAAATATTATATTTGTTTTATCACCCATACTTGGGTGTGGGTTTGGATGGAGCATTTTATGGCTAGAAAAGTAGGAAATTATTGCTTATGGCAATAATTGTCAAAAAAGTAATAATTATGGGAAATGACTAATTTTTTGCAACCATTTGAAAAAGAGTATTTACACAATTATTTCCCTTATATTGGCATGAAATCTTGGTGCCCAAATTTGAATTTTGCATGTGGATTACTTAATTGGAAAAATTTGCTTGTTCGTTTATTAATTCAATGGTTGTTGCTAATGCATTTGCTATTCTTTAGAGGATGTCAAACTTGTGGAGAGGGAGGTTCAAGAATGAGATTTTTGAGGGTTTCTAGGTAAACTAAGGATGGAATTCAGAGGTTCATCATAGTGTAATCTCACTTAGAGATTACCATAGTGCTAATTTGAATTATTATATTTCATTTTCAGAAGTTGGGTTTTGTTGGATAATTGTAGTTTGAATAGTTTGGTTTTTTTTTTGCTGTTCTAAGTTGTACAAACCATTTGTAAACTTGGAGACTGTGGTTTTTTCTATTTCTAGACTATATTTTCATGTTTTTTTTTGTATAAGACTTTGGTGTGAAGTTTAGAGAGTTTGTGAAAATTTGGCTTCAATTACAGTGATTGTTTTGGGCTTTTAGTTAGAGATATGTGTGTAACTTTCTAAAGCTATTCATGGATGCTATTTTTTGTACATAACAACAAATATAATGTAAATCCATGTGGAATTCAATAATAAATCATTCTATCTCAATTGCACCTTACCCGATTTCCATTTTGATGCATTTTGGTACATATTTAAGATTCCAGTTTGTGTTTTCTTTATGCATATTTGCAGCAGATGTACAATTGTTGTTAGCTGGTGTATTGACAACAAAAATGATGTGAAATCATGCTTGGATCAATAATAAATATTTATTAATCAGTTTCTCATTATTTAATCACATTTTGGAGTTGTTTGGTGCATTTCCCCTTATACTCGATTTGCTTGGATCAATAATAAATCTTTCTTAATCAGTTGCTCATTATTTAATCATAATTTGGAGTTGTTTGGTGCATTTTCTCTTATACCCGATTTGCTCTATTTAAGATTTTGGGTAGAAACAAAAGTTTTAGATTTGGGTTTGATTTTTTTTATAAGGGATATTACAGTGGTATCAAAGCCATGACATTTCCAACCTAAGGGTTTGATCATTTTCTTACAAAAAGGAAAAGAGGAATTTAAAATATGTTTGATGACATGGAAGAATTGGTCAGAGATCTTGTAGCCATGAGCGGAACATATATATTAAACAAGATGAAGGATTTAAAAAAAGATTTCCCATGTAGTGACTATATCATTCAGATGTAGGACATGATGGTTATCAAGGGTTATATAAAATATTCAAATTTGGGTGGAAAAGATCTTAAGAGAAAATTTATTAAATCTTCAGCCCCCACTTTTGATGGATCAGACAAGATTTTAGTCAAAGCTTAGTTATTTGAGATGTAGGACTATTACTATTCTAGTTCCATGGAGGAGCAAGTTGCCATTCAGTATGTGATCCTACACCTTGAAGGAGCTTCTCTTGATTGGTGGTACCAAGGTATGAATACCCAAGTCTACATTTAAGTAGATTCTTTTGAAGAATTTTGTCAAATTTTGATTGATAGATTTGAACAAAAGGTTGAAAAGGAGAAGATAGTTGTTGAGGAGTTCATAGCAAAGGAGTCTAATGCAGCGAGTGATTTGAAGAATGATGAATATGTGACAAAGTCTCAGGATGATTCTTTACACATGCATGAAATTACTACAAATAATGTGGTGCATGAAGAACCAGAGATAGTGATAGAAAAATCTAAGACAAAAATTCTGGAAGAGAATGCTAATGTTGAGCATGTGTAAATTGTTAGAGCGAAAATTAGTGATGAGTACTTAAATTCCCTTGATGAAGATATTTTAGAAAATAAAGGGAAGTTGCAAGAAATCTTTCAAAATTAATCCTAGAATGATCTTACTAAAAGGTATGTTCTAGAAGAAAATTCTGATTTTTGCATTATTTCTAACAAAGTTCCATTATAATTGTATTGTTGTAGACTTCGTGAGAGTGAAGGAATTCAAAATGGACCATGCACAAGAGTTTGGGATCTAGGTAATTATTGGGATTACCCAATACAAAATATCATAGTGAACCAAGCAATGGAGTTTCTTGATGATTCATTATTTAAGCATAATTCTATCATGCCATCTTTTCAAAAGGATTGCATCAGAGACATTAGAGTGATTGTTGATTTTGAAAGTTATGTAACTCCTATAAATGAAGACCATTCAAAAGCCTTGTAGGACAATGAGCAAAGTTATCTTGTTGATGGAGTTAAAAAGAAACTTGTGCACAGTGTGAAAGATATATGCTTACTATGCATGGATCATATGAAGACCCTTGCTGAAACTAATATAATTTTTCTTGTTTTGAGCTTCTAGCAATTCCGTGAAATAGTTTTCTTGCAACTCTTTAATGTTGGTAAATGATTTATTGTTTTGTTTTTGCTGTTTGTATGGACACTATAGTGCATGAAAGGAATCTAACTAACTTATTCAAATATGCAAAGTGACTGTAGATGATATCTAAATGCAATGCAAAGTGTTTTATGATTTTTCCACTCTACCAAAGACTGAAATTACATGTAAACCCAGCTACCACAATGAGGTATTTTATCAAACACTTAGTGTGCAGTCATTAAACTCCCTTTATTGGTGTTCATAACTGAATACATGCTTTGGAAATGTCTTACAGTGATATATAAATTTCTGGTTCAAATCATATTATGCAAGATTCAATGATTTACAAACACAGGTAGCTGTGACTAACTAAATGTGTGCTATTCTGCTGTGAGTTTCTATTTCATTAATAGTTAAACCCAAATGCATTTCTCATCACTGCTGTGACAGTCACTACAACAGATGAAGATGACTATGATTGAATACACTTCCAAATACAAAATTTAACATTAAAGGAGAACCTGGTTTGTTGCCTTTTTGGTGACGTCTTTGCCCCCAACAGTAGTAGCAAAGAATGATGCCTTAAATCTCCCAGCAAGCTGCCTAAGCACCAGCAATAGAAATGACAACCACAGATTCGAATGAAACAGCAATGCCCAGAGTACTTCATAAACCCGCGTATCAGCTACTAGAGACCACGATTTGCCTTGGACCGGCCAGATAACTCTCCATAATCCCACGTTTTTGCCTCTCCAAGAGTCGTCTTGGGTTCTATATGCAAAACGACCCAACCTTGACCTTCTATGGGCTGCGCTGAAGGTGGTAGGAAGCACGTTTTCCTCCTACACGGCTCTTACATAAACCCGTCACCTATTTTCCCACAGACGTCTCAACCAGAAAACACGTTTTCTTTGTTTTGCTCCATTTCCACAATGAAAACGACTTATATCTGATTTTTCTGATGAATCTCTATGCACCTAGGGCTCACATTCTGAATGACGCATTTCCTTGCACATTAACCTCTTCAAAAATCGTTCTAAAGAAGCTGCAGAACCTCCAAAGGTAGATAACCACAAGGTTACAAGAATAAGCTTGTTTTCTCTTATCAACTCGTGGGTTGTGCCAAGCTAGGAGTGATCTTGCACACTCGAAACAATGGCTAGGGTTTTCCAACTGAACCAGAAGGCTCAAGCTTTTCCGTGAAGACAAAAATGTTCATTTTTCCCAAAAAAGTGATCCACAATGAGCTCTATTTTTCCTTTATATCTCTCCCACTTAATTTCCCCTCAAAATTATGAAGTGACTTTATATAGTGCACTTTTAAATATTTCATTTAAGTCACTTATCATCTTGCTTAATTAATTAATTAATATCACCTTTTAAATATTAGCTTGACACTTAGGCAATATTAAGTAACTAAGCAAAGGATTCCCTTATTGTGCCTTTAGCCCTCGGGAATTATAAGGCTAAAATAGCATTTTGCGTGGTTACTGCAAAAGGGACATTACAGTCCGCCCTTCCCAAAGATTGCCTGTCCTCAAGCAATGCCAAGGTACCCACACTAGCAACCAACTGCACACACGTGTAGTTCCGGGATCCCAAGTCAATCTCCTCAAATGTCCACCATGCTGTCGCTGCACCACTCTGATAAAAACTATAAATGCATCATTCTCCAACTGTGCTCTCAACTCCTGTGACATAAAAAGCTGAACATCACCAATACCCATACTGAAATCACTACAAGGGTTGTAGTCTCTATCCTGGAAAATCTCTTGCCAAGGCGCCTCAGTGAGACCCATACATGAAATCCCACTGTCTAACTTGATCCTAGGCAACAAGAAACATTCTCTGCTCAACTCCAAAGAGTAGCCCTCAACAAATCTCATCACAATGTTCCAGAGGTGATACGAATTAGTCCCTAATCGGAGGCCAATAACAACAGTGTCACCCCTGAAATCATCCATCCTAACAATGCCACCCCAATCATAAACTGATAACCTCTCATCGATACCTAATTCCCAAGTATCAAATGCTCATATCAAGCGCACCAACCCATCCTATAGACTGCAATCACCACTATAGCATTTGCGAGTATCTATCAACCGCTCGATCTGATTATGGTATCCTTCACTCACATTGGTGGATGCTAGTAATAATTGCTCGGGCTCTGTAAATCCTCCCACAATTTGTTGCCAAGAAGCCTATAGGTACATGAAGTCACTCTGCCCATAAATTGATATTGTCATCATCAACGAAATAATGCTAGGGCAGCAGCTGTCGCAAATCATTACCCCTAAAAAAATAGGAAATGTGAATGTAGGAATGACCAAAGGAATTCCTCCAATAACCACATTACCTCTACCAATGAACACCCACTGAGAATCACTCCATTGCTGGGTTGGAAGTATTGGCCAGTCCATCTGCATGTTATCATTCATTGTCTTTTGCAAGCTTATAGGAGAGTGGGCAGCGGTGTCAACTCTAAAAATTTGTTTACCCAACCAATTTTGAATCAACCTCTCACCCCAAGTGATTGTCCCTGGATCCCAAGTCCTATGATTACCATCAATCATACTCACACACATGTCCCCTTGACTGATGCAACAACAGATGATAGTTCTAGTAAATCTAAGAATCAAGTCTATGACCATCTCAAGATTACCATGGCTGTCATGCTTGGGTGATTTGCTATCAACACTCAAGAGTGGTCCACACCACTTCCGTTGTGCCACTTTGATGTAATTGCAAACTACATAGCTGAAACTTTGTTTATAACTCTGAAACATTCTTTCAATCACACATCTTTTTGGATCCCAATCATCTGCCTCATCACTAACCTTGGGAGTGAAGGAGTTAGCATCCATCAGCAAGTCATTAATACAATTTATCCAACCTGAATTCAATGTGGGGAACCAAAATCTGAGTTGTTCTTTGAAGGAAGAACACAAAGGAGCTTGAACACAAGCTGAAAATAGCCCTGAACAACCCTGAATCACTTGGTTTTCAGGAACCAAAGGAGCCATGTTGGCTGAAACATTTGTTTCTTTCACCTGTAACCTTCTGTCAACCCTCCACAAAGAGCCAAAGACAATAAAAACAACATTCTCATGGCAATCCATCGATAAGAGTGCAAATGTAATCACCCAATGGCTGGTAGAGAAAGGAACAATGCTATGATGTCTGAAAATTTGATCCTTATCCCCACAAGGATCATGGGAGTTGGTGATTTTTGTGAAAATCTCCATGAAATTATCAACCACTAAGAAATATGAAGTAACTATCGGCCCCAAAGAAGAACAAGCATGAGTTAGAACACCATTCATTCCAAGGAAGGGATTGTCCCACAAGTAGATGACACAATTAGGTCCTTCTTCCTTCGAGGTTTCATAAGGAATCAGCTTGAACCCTCCTCTCTTAGCTGTTGTAAACAATTTTCCAGCAACTACATAACCCCATTTTGACCATTTCTCAATGTCAAAGACGTTGGATTTATCTTGAACCATCATATCCCAAACAGAAACTTCATGGCAAATAACATATGATGGGCATGAATGACAACTCATCAGCTCAATTGTTTTCTCATTTGCATACTTGCAATCTGGTGGTCTCCCAGGGTGATTACCAATCATAAGGTCTAGTACAACCACAAAATGAGAACTCAAACCAGCACCAAAATGAAAAATACATTCTACTTCAATTTTTGGATCAGCTCCTGGATCCCATATCTTGGTGTTTCCATCAAGTGTGTTACCTCTATCAGGGGTTGGCTCATCCTCCAATATGAAAAGAGGATTATCATCAACTGCTTCTACATTTATGACAAGGAGAGGATTATGAAAATCATGTATATTACTAATTTCCCCTTGCTCAGCACCATCTAAAATTGCATCTGCATACTTAGGAGGCTGTCCTAAGTCAAAACCTTCTTGGAACAAATCAAGTTCTTCAATCATTAACTTGATTTCATCAAGTCTATCTTGCTTCCTTAATAGATGGACATCATCAAGTTGATTTTCCACTTCTAAGAGAGCCATTTGTGTACTGTCTGAAGAACATGTAGTTGATTTGAGCTTAGATGTAAGCTTACCAACTTCAGCCTCTCTTCCTTTCAATGCTTCCCATATTCGACCAACAAAATCTAGGACATGATCTATATCAAAAAGCAGGTTCAAGTAATCAGATTTCACTGTTTCTAAAGCTTCTTTGACAACACACCAATCTTCAAGTGAAGACCCTCTTTTCATGCCCATTTGTCTCCTTTCAACCTGTGCCCTCCAAATGTGATCTTCAACAAACTTATGTATGCTATCCAGGTGTGTCAAGGATTGTACAACCTTATCCTTAGTGATGAACAACTGATTCTGGCAATCAAAAGTTGCATCAGCAATGGAGGCTGATCCAAAGTTTTCAACAGGCTTCCCATCAGCATGCTCTTTCACTGTCTCTTCTGAACAGACACTTGGTTCTTCATTTTGCAAGGGAAAATAATCTTCTTCTTTGTCACTAAGATCAAATGTTATGGCAGCGTCAGTTTCATCACCCATGGCTGGTTTAACATCTTCATCAGCATACTCTGTTTCCATGCTCTCAAGCTTGTTTGCAAAGTCACCCTCTAGATATCGATCGATCATTCTCAATTCATTCTTCAATGTAGGGGCATCTCCAAGGTTTTCATCGAATGAAGGACTTGCAAGGTCCAACATTCCAAGCTCATTAACTTCATCAAAACAAAGCCCAGCTTTACTAATCTCTGCTGTAGTCTTTCCCAAATCAGCGAGCTCCTCTTTGCATGCCTCTTGATTATTGACCTTTTCTTCATCATGCAGAGGTTCAGACTCATTTATTTCAGCTATCAGTACTTCATCTTTTCCCCTTCTGGATTCCACAACATCCTGAAGGAAAGGACATGTGGTGAAGGTTACCGATTCATCCTCTTTATTCTTACATATGTGGTTAGGCTCCCGAGAATCTTTACATAGGAAGCAAAGATTTCTTCTCCTCTGTTCATTCCTTGCCCTTTGTATGTATTCAATAAGGCCCTTTTTGTCAGGGTCCCCTTCCTTGATTATTTCCAAGAAAGCATCCCATGAAATTTGATGCTTAAAATCATCAGATAGACCTTGGTACTCATCAATAATTTTGGTGGCCTCCCGATCATACTCCCTTTGATCCAACTTCTCTTGAACTACTCTTCCCAAATCATCCTGACTTTGTCCAAGAGACTCAATCAAGACATCTGTCTCAATTCTTCTCTCCATGAGAGACGCCACGATCTCACTTTCACTGAACATTTCTCGACTGAAAATTAGACCCAAATGAATATCTACCGAATAAGAAGCAACCTAAACAGGCTGGCAAGATCACCAGCTCTGATACCAACGTGAAGACCCTTGCTGAAACTAATATAATTTTTCTTCTTTTGAGCTTCCAGAAATTCTATGAAATAGTTTAGCTTGAAACTCTTTAATCGGTAAATGATTTCTGTTTTGTTTTGTTGTTTTGTATGGACACTATAGTGCATGAAAGAAGTCTAACTATCTTATCCACATATGCAAAGTGATTGTAGATGATGTCTAAATGAAATGTAAAGTGTTTTATGATTTCCACTTTGCAAAATGGTGAAGATAAATGAAAATACCCCATTACAAATGTTGAGTTATTTTATCAAACACTTAGTGTGCGCTCATTAAATTCCCTTTACGTTGTTCATAAGCGAATACATGTGGAAATGTCTTAAAGTGATATATAATCATTTCCTCGCTCAAATCAATACAATACAGATTCAATGATTTGTGGCCCACTAAACTATGACCAAACTAAATGCATATACTAATCTGCTGTGAGTAATTATATTCATTAACTGAATTGAATGCAATACCAATTCTTTGTGACAACTTCTGTGAGAGATGAAGATGACAATGACCATATGTAATTCCAACTACAAAATTTAACATTAAAGGAGAACCTAGTTGTTGCCTTTTTGGTGATGTCTCTTGCCCCAACAATAGTATCAAAGAATGATGCCTTAAATCTCCCAGCAAGCTACCTAAGCACCAACAATAGAAATGACTTAACCAGATTCGAATGAAACAACAATCATAATACTTCATAAACCCGCATATTAGCTACTAGAGACCACGATTTGCCTTGGACTGGCCAGATAACTCTCCATAATCCCACGTTTTTGCCTCTCCAAGAGTCGTCTTGGGTTCTATATGCAAATCGACCCAACCTTGACCTTCTATGGGCTGCGCTGAAGGTGGTAGGAAGCACGTTTTCCTCCTACACGGCTCTTACATAAACCCGTCACCTATTTTCCCACAGACGTCTCAACCAGAAAACACGTTTTCTTTGTTTTGCTCCATTTCCACAATGAAAACGATTTATATCTGATTTTTCTGATGAATCTCTATGCGCCTAGGGCTCACATTCTAAATGACGCATTTCCTTGCACATTAACCTCTTCAAAAATGTTCTAAAGAAGCTGCAGAACCTCCAAAGGTAGATAACCACGAGGTTACAAGAATAAGCTTGTTTTCTCTTATCAACTCATGGGTTGTGCCAAGCTAGGAGTGATCTTGCACACTCGAAACAATGGCTAGGGTTTTCCAACTAAACCAGAAGGCTCGAGCTTTTCCGTGAAGAGAAAAATGTTCATTTTTCCCAAAAAAGTGATCCACAATGAGCTCTATTTTTCCTTTATATCTCTCCCACTTAATTTCCCCTCAAAATTATGAAGTGACTTTATATAGTGCACTTTTAAATATTTCATTTAAGTCACTTATCATCTTGCTTAATTAATTATTTAATATCACCTTTTAAATATTAGCTTGACACTTAGGCAATATTAAGTAATTAAGCAAAGGATCCCCTTATTGTGCCTTTAGCCCTCGGGAATTATAAGGCTAAAATAGCATTTTGCGTGGTTACCGCGAAAGGGACATTACAAATCCCTCCTATTGGATTTTAGTTGATGACCAAATGGAGATAAGAATAATGAAATATTTATTGCAGAACTGTGGCAAGAAACAAATGTCATTTTGATATTCTATATTTTATGATAAAGCATGGCATGGTGTTTTTGGGACCAAGTTACATAAAGGTTTTCTATCATTGGATGAGTGAAGGAGTTTTCAAGGGGGATATTTCAAAAGATGGTTACATTATTCCTAGCATCAAGAAGGCTCTAACTACCAAGGAATTTCCATATGAATTCAATATGAAAAATCTATCATACTTGGATCATAACATCAAAACTTCATATATGCAAGGGGATGCAACACCAAAGTTCTCTACAAGTGAGGTAATCCACTCATGTTATTCATTTTTCATTTTAGATTTATCACATCCATTTGTGAAAGAAGATGGTGTCATAGGAGGAGGTGATTGGGATCCATTAATGCAAAGGTTGGATTCTATGTTGAACACCCAAAATACTAAGAGGGGGGAGGTGAATCGGTATTCTATTAAACTTTTGCACATAGATTATCCAATCACCAAAATATATTAAGAGAAATAAAGAATGAAAGCATGAAAAATTTACAAGATCACATAACACATGAACACTAGGATTTTTACATGGAAAACCCAAAAGGGGAAAAACCACAGTGAGGGTTAGCTCACAATATATTATATCATGATATAGTATATTGTAGGGGCTCATTGCTAGACACACTATCCTTATAAGGTTCACATCCAGAGATAGATACAAAATAAAGATGGCTACTTATCCAAAATGTGAACTGATAAAAGTACACCTTCCTTGTGCTAAGCTATAGTTCCCTTCAAGCTCTGAATACAAAGTATTGCTCTACTTAGCAATCACTCAACAATTTTTCTCTTATTCTGATCTCACACCTCTAAATTTGCATGTTTGCAAAATATGAGACCTCTCGCACCTAATTTATAGCTTATGCCTTCGCATCCATCCATCAACTCAAAAATGTCTTGCATATATATGCCCAATTACATCCACATACATCAATTAGGTCAGCCTAATTAGATGTAACCAAAAATAATTCAAAAATAGCTTTTTCAGCTTCACACAAGATTCAAAAACTTCTTTTCACTCAGACCACACATGTAATACTTAATTTAGGTTGGCATGGACCTAAAATAGATCCTACAGGCATCTGCAAAGCATATTTAATCTTCACAACACATATCATGTATTAAGTCGGCTAGGAATTAGACCTAATCACAAAACTTTCAGTCATACATACACTTCTCCATACATGTGACTTCAAGACTTGATCTTTCTTCAAATGCACACTTCATCGACATTAGTGAGTTTATCTTTAGAACGACAACACAAAATAATTCTTCTCAAAGAATACAAAATCTCCCACATTGACATGATAAACAAAGAAATGACTGAATCTAATAGACTTCAAACCATGGTTAAAAATGCAGAGCGAGATCACTTAGTGCGGTGGAGTGTGAACCCAAAAACTGACGCATTGAACCACAAAACAATTAGTAGAAGCACTTAGTTAATTTCTTGTACAACCATATTTACCAAACCAACTTATTTTGTACACATTTCTTTAGTAGCATTTCCAAATCATACTAGGTTGATCATAACAATTTGGCATCAAAGAAAACACTGGATCAAGAAGTATTATGCAACTCATGCTCATGTTTCCAACCTTTCCAAAACTTCCAACACTCTCCTTCTTCCAACAATTTCCTTCTTCCAACATTCTCTTCAAAGTGAGAATAATAAGTTGAAAGATCTAGGAAATGGATTGTCCATCTATGACAAAGAAATTCAGTATGCCTCAGAGTTTTCCATGTGTTGTAAAGGCTACATGGGTTACATTGGGTATTTTTCTTATCTATTTCTGCATTATGTGTCTATAAGGAGGAGTTATGTGATGAAATTCTTGAAAAACATGCACATGAAAAGGGTGTCTTATCGAATAGTAATATTGGATTTTAACTTACTAACATTTTCAGATCAGCAACTTATGGAGGAAGAACCAAATTGAACAAGTATGAGCACTAGGAAAGTGATGTGAAGAAACACATGGTCCAAGAATTGCAATCTAAGAGTCAAACAACAGAAGCCAAAGGATTTCACTTCTTTTTTGACTATGGTAATGAAGAAATTCAAAACTTAGTATCTACATGGGAGATTGATATTACATACTTGGGTAAAGTCATTATCACACAAGGCATGCATGAGGTTGCAACATAAGAAGAATTAGAAGGGCTTGCGAAGTTAAGAAGCACATGCCTTCTATTTTTCATTTCAAATTTCTCACATCATCTTGTGAAGGAGTATGGTGTTTCATGAAAGAATAAATGGACTCTATCAATGCATAGATGGGAAATGATGAGAAATGGAAGCATGGAGTTCAAAGTTTCAAAAGGGAATTTTGATAGGTATGGAAAAAAAATTATTGTCATTTATACTCATAGGAAGTACAATCAGTATTGGGAATATGGAAAATATGAGATGAAGATGGATTGCTTCAGATTGAAGATTCTCTTGATTCAGTATGGTTGGAGTAATGAGCCACAAAAATGAGTAATTGGAAATATGGTTGGGGATAACTTCTTTAGAATGATTTATTCACAGTATCCCATTATCACTCATGAAGATTGGAGGTTTCCAAACACAATAGATTATGTTATAATCATGTTTTAAATTATGTTGAGTGATAAAAATGTGCTAATAGTTGTACACAAAGAGTACATTGCCTTCTACCAAACTGTCTTATTGCTTGCAGATTTGGTCCTCAGAATATTTTGGTATGAATATTATTGTTGTATGATGTTAATAGTTGGTCCTCTATAGTAATCTTGCTATCCAAAATCATTCCATGAAGCTGCAATTAATATCCTCCAAGTTAAGGTTAAGTTTGAGGTAATCAATGTGCCTTTCGGTATTGTGGATCTCTTTTCTCCAAGGGGGAAATAAGCAATTGTTTCTAGAGTGTGTACTTATTGTTGCATGATTCTATTTGTTTCTTCTCTATTAAAGTATTTCTATTATAGATCTACACATGAAGCTAAAGGTAACATCTCTCAAGTTAAGGTAAAATTTGGGACTTTCTTGTGCATTCTTGCAATGCAAATTTGAGTACTTGGGAGGAAAAAGAAGTAATTATTTCCAAGTTATGTATTTTTTATTGTGAATATTATTTTATAGTTACAAAATTTTATTGAGTATAAAAAACATATTTGTATCATCATCATTTGTTTCAAAAGTGCCACGTGCAAGTTTCCTAATGACAGTGCATCACTAGCTCGAGACCCAAAACAATTTACAGGGTTAAAAATTAGATTTGGGAGGAGTATGTGCTTCTATTGTATGATGTTAATATCTATTCCTCAGCTATACTATTTTTTCTATATACTAGATTCTGAAGTTGCATATAATATCCATCAAGCTGAGGTAAATTTTGGAACAAATAGTGTTGATTCCTACAAGCAGTATCACAACAACTCCAAGATAAAAGGGGTAATTGTTTTTAAATGTATTAATTATTTTGGAGGATTATCCTTTTTCTCTAATAATCCATTGTGTTGCATAAACCAAATCTATATCAAAGGTTGCAAGGACTTTTGGTTTATCTTTTTTGGTGACCATGCACATACACAATTTTGGAGAAAGATTGAAAGGGAGAGGTTATTAATTGAAGAAAATGCTAAGCATGCTACAAATACATAAGTAATATGGGATATGAGGTTGCATATTAAATATTGTTTTCAAGAAATTATACAACGCAGGGACTATTCTCAGGGAATTTTCAAGATTCTGAAGAGGAAGAAGCAACTTCATACAAATACAGGATCAAGGCTTGGTATGCAGTTTGGTATGATAGATCAACTTGGCTACATGATCTTGGAGATGCACATTTATAATTTCTTGAGGACAAACAATTTTAGGAAGGGAGGACTTGTCATGTCTCCTTTTTTCTAAAAATAGGGCATTTTTCTAAAAATAGCAATTTTTATTTTTAGTTAGTGAGGTTGTCCAAAAATAGTAAGTCATGACTCATGGAAAAATCGAGAAAGGTGTGCTTCTCAAGATAAGTTAAATAAAATAAATATTATATTTTGTTTAACACCCATACTTGGTTGTGGGTTTGGATGGAGCATTTTATGGCTAGAAAAGTAGGAAATTATTGCTTATGGCAATAATTGTCAAAAAAACAATAATTATGGGAAATGGCTAATTTTTGGCAACCATTTGGGAAAGAGGAGTTACACAATTATTTCACTCATCTTGGCATAAAATATTGACGTCCGAATTTGAATTTGGAATGTGGATTACTTAATGGGAAAATTTTTCTTTTTCATTTATTCATTCAATGGTTGTTGCTAATGCATTTGCTATTCTTCAGAGGTTGTCAAACCTGTGGAGAGGGAGGCTCAAGAATGAGATGTTTGAGGGTTTCCAAATGAACTAAGGATGGGATTCAAAGGTTCATCATAGTGTAATCTCTCTTAGAGATTACCATAGTGCTAATTTGAATTATTATATTTCATTTTTAGAAGTTGGGTCTTGCTAGATAGTTGTAGTTTGAATAGTTTGGTTTTGTTTTGTTTTGTTTTGTTTTTTTCTGTAGAAGACTTTGGTGTGAAGTTCAAAGAGTTTGTGAAAAGTTGGCTTCAATTACAGTGATTGTTTTGGGGTTTCTATTAGCGATATGTGTGTAAATTTCTGCAGCTATTCATGGATATTATCTGTTGTACATGATAGAAAATATAATGTAAATCCATGTGGAATTCAATAATAAATCATTCTATCTCAATTGCACCTTACCCAATTTCCAGTTTGATGCATTTTGGTGCATATTTAAGATTCTAGTTTGTGTTTTCTTTATGCACATTTGCAACAAATGTACAATTTTTGTTAGCTGATGTATTGACAGAAAAAATGATGTGAAATCATGCTTGGATTAGTAATAAATATTTCTTAATCAGTTTCTCATTATTTAATCATAGTTTGGAGTTGTTTGGTTCATTTCCCTTATACCCGATTTGCTTTGTTCAATATTTTGGGTAGAAATAAAAGTTTCAGATTTGGGTTTGATTTTTTTATAAGGGATATTATAGTTATACCTCCTGATAACTTTGATAAGGTTCCACACACAAGGGTTCCACAAGGCTAGCAAGCTGCATTATGCTAGACACTCATGAAATACAAAAGTCTCTACTAGCAAGCAAGTTGTGTTATGCTTAGTGGCCATGACAAAGTTTTAAATGCAATAGGATAGGATAGTCAAAGGGGTTTTTATTAGTTCATGAAAGGTCTCACTTTAGGGAAAATCATGCTTAATGTCACCAAGAGAGGACTAGTTGAGGATAAAATATTCACACCTTAGAGAATGCAAGCCATAGCATTACCACTAAGATGAATGTCATATGCCAGTTAAGGTCACACTCTTGTAGAACATCAAGTATAATATCACCACAAGGAAGACACATCACATAGATCAAGAAAGCCACACTTTGAATAAAAATTTCACACTTTCTAGGAGATGTATGCTATCATCACTAAGAAGGGAACATGCAAACAATGAATGGGTGGCAATATGCCCCCCACTTAAAATGTCAACATACTTACTATGTTGGTATTTTAAGTAGAAAGAGAGGAAGGGGATCCTTGAAAAGAATAAAAACCTCCCAAAACCTAGTTATCCTTACCCCCCAATTAGAGAGACAAAGACAACCATCAAGGACTGTCATATTGATGCCAAGATAAATATGGTTGCACCTAAAATTTTACCACCATGAATGGAAATGAGAAAGATACATAAAGCTACTAATGCCACATAGTGATGAGCAACATGATAGGATGAAAATCATTATCAATTAGAGGAAATAGGTATATCAACACAATGAAGAGCTCCTCAATCCTTAAGATGTTGAATTTTATTACTCAAAGCCTTACATTCATTGGTTGAATGACCATGCACTCGATGATATGCACAAAATGAACTTTTGTTATAAATTTTCTTTCGTGTTCTTAGAGGAAGATTAATCAAGTGGGCTTTGAGAATCCTTTACAAGATAGTATCTTGATCAATAGTAGGGGACATTTCTTTCTTAGTACAAGATTTCATACACATAGTAGATGATAAGGCATTAGATGAGGATGAAGATAAAGGTTGGAAACCTAGACCTAGCTTGGAAAAGTACGATATATACTTCACTTGATGTCTATCATTTTGTTCCATATTTTCATTATATCCGTGTTTAGAAATGATTTTGTATACAATACCATAACATGCTTCCAACTCAAATGAAGATATTTTATGCTTCTAAGAAGGATTGGTTTCTTCACGAGCACACAAATCCTTTTTAATTTTCTTAAAGTTACATATCTTCCTCTCATGAGTGATGAGAGTTGAAGAGCCCCCATCACCATCATGGGGTGATGTTGTTAATGTAGAACCAAGATGAGAAAATGAAACAAAAGATTCTTTAGGTGTAGATTGTGATATTTTATACTCTCCCATAAAGGAGGGTGTAAAATCTAATGAACCCCAATTATCCCTAAAACATGTGTTTGAAGATGAATCATTTTAATATGATTCTTTGGACTTTGAGGGTGATATTTTGGACTCTTCTTTGAAACAAGGTGTAAAATATAACAACCCCCAATCATCATCTAAGAGTTTTGTTGTAGGTGAAAGACAATTAGGATTATCATCAACTTGTATAGGTTCTACTTTGGAAGTTTGAATCAAAGTATTAAGACAGTTGGAAGTGTCATGATCATGTTGAACTTGTGAATTATAACTCTATTCATCTGCTTTAATTGTGTATATCTTGTTGTTATATTCAAACTTCATTTCATGATGAAGAGAAGATGAGACTCCTTTCATGGCATGAATCCATGGTCTCCCTAGGAGAAGGTTGTATGAAAGAAGTCTTGGCATGATATGGATAGGGGTAGGAAAAATCACAGGTCCAACCTCGATGGGTAATATGATCATTCCTAATGGTTTCCTATTAACATTATCAAAGCCATGAATATTAACATTGTTAATTTGAATAAGCTTCTTGTCCACACCAATTTTATCTAGGAGATCAATGCTGTAGACATTAAGACCTACTCCATTGTCTATAAGGGTGCGCCTAACTACAGTTTCATTAATGATCACCTTTATCATTAAGGCCTCATGTTTATTTTAGATCTCAAGAGAGGGTAATTCTTGTTGAGGGAATTGTAAGGAAAATTAGATGTGGAAAACAATTCTCCTAATGTCAATACCTCAGTGGAAGAATGCAAATACACTTTTAAATTTACAATTATAGTCCAATTAAGATGCACTTGAAAGCAATAACAAAAATAGAGTATTTGACAATCACATATGAACACCAGATATACGTGGGAAAACCCTTAGGGAGAAAACCCACCACACCAAGAGAAATCACTTTGTATTAAAGAATGGATATTACATACAAATCCTAGACTTATCTTTCCATGTCTATTTACAATAGCATTCACCATGTACAATCTTGTTACAGGAACCTTCATTGCTACATAATCAACACTGTATTAGAATTCACCACCGATATAGTCACCAACCATCCGTCTTATCCACCAATCTCCATCACAATCAGTAATCACAGAGATATCCCTACTATCCCACAGTTTGTCGAAGCCTCATAGAACTATCACAATGGACTATCTTCCAACGGTTCCCATTCAGCTCCTATGATTGGTTCACGAGATGCCACATAGAAAGCCTCACTTGGTCAATCAGCTTCAAGTTGTGTTGTCATATTGGTGAGACACTAAACGGTCTCCCCACGCCACCGCAAACACCGAGCATCACCAAGATTCCATCATATCACCAAGATACAGCATCGAGTCCAGAGAGCGCCTGCTCAACTTCATGTCGCCATTATTATATCGCTTTCACCAGACACTGGCAATCACCAAAGCCATGGTGCCGCTGATTTTCCATTCGACAAGACTATCACTCAAGACATCCTAAATGTTTCCTCCTTTGTTACATCAAAGTTCGTGAGACTACTGCTATGACTTCCTACGTCGCCAGGACCGCTAATTCCATATCTCCACATGTATCGCTTATCGCCTGCACTCATCACCTTGGGTGAGATGACATACCAAAGTTCCATATGTCACATAGACCCTGCTTCCACCGCCTGTACAATCAATCCTCGAGAGAGCATCATACCAAGAGTCTAAAGTTACCTTAAAGCACGAGCGCAGACTTAATGTTTATCATCGTAGATTCAGAATCAAAACTTTAAGTCAGATCAAGCAACAAGAAAGAAAAATGTTTATTACAGAGACCTCCCTGAAGATCTCGAAGTACTCCGATGACCAACACTTGAACCTCCATCGGTGAGACATTTGCACATCGGTAAGACTTCTTACTGATAGAATATAAGATACGCCGAAGACCACAACATGTAACATACTATCGACGAGACTTTAATATCTCGATAAGACTTCTCATCGAGCCACCATAGGTTATTCCGATATGCTAGAGATCAATTTATCAATCCATAGATTCTCAA
Source organism: Sequoia sempervirens (assembly GCA_007258455.2). Taxonomy (NCBI): domain Eukaryota; kingdom Viridiplantae; phylum Streptophyta; class Pinopsida; order Cupressales; family Cupressaceae; genus Sequoia; species Sequoia sempervirens. The sequence continues at coordinate 25,715 of VDFB02258327.1, read as the reverse complement.
CAAGGCGCGAGAGTTTCATTAATTCTATTTATGTCACAAAGAATAGACTAAAGGAAAGTTTCGAGACATAAGCTAGTCACAACGAATCGTATAAAACATGATGTTCTGAATCGCTAGTCACCAGATATGATAAATGTCATAATCGACTTTGCTCTAGGAGAGAGGGTCTACTGTGATGATTTAGCCAAACTTTTCCAAGGAATGTGATATTCAACTTTGTCACTTGCATACAATCAAATGAGGTTGCTACATCATTCAATTTAACAAAAGATTGGATATTATTCTTCTACAAAAATTCTTGGAGCATCCTATTGTATGTAGGTGATGTTTGAATCAAATACCAAAGGGATATGTTTATCGTAGTATGATGAAGTTCCTCAACAAGATCATACTTTTTACCACTACATTGAGGAATGTCGTATGTGTGAGCAGTTGTGTGATAACTTTGTTGCTGCAACACATTATTACTACAATGTTTCCTTGCAAAGTTTAAGATAACACCTAGAGATAATGGATATCTAATAATTGGAGGTGACTTAGGAGGCTCACTAATTAAAGGAGATACAATTTCTGCATTCATAACCTCAATTGAGTTACCTAGATGACCTTCTAGTGAGGGGGGATCTAATGTGAACTTAACATCTTCATCTATGTCATCCACCTTACTATTTGTTGAGATAAATGTAGCATTGGAAGAGGGAAAACAAGATTCTCATGAAATTCAATAATTGGGTCTTCTGACACCAAGATACCTTTGTCACAATTAGGAGAGGTATTAGGAGAAGAGCAACTAGGATTGACATAATTGTCTGTGATTGTCTCCTCTTGCACCAAAGATTTGGTGGATGATCTAGGTGAGATGAAGTCCTCAAGGGCTTCATCAAACATGTCAAAGTCTTCACAACTAAAGGGCTTGAAGGATATGATTTCTCCAAGGTTTATCATTTAGTTTATGCCTTTCTGTTCAATGTTTTGTGATAGTTTATGGTTTCCAATGATTGCAAAATAAAAACTAATCTATCTAAACTATACAATGATGCTAAAAGTAAAACAAATGTATACAAATATGAAACTATCCACAATTGAAACATGCAATTTTTTTCAATATTTAAGCAAAAAGACAACTATCTTTGATATCCAAAATAGACTATTTCAAAAATGCAATTTATAGATTTCACAACAAAAACAGTAATAAAAAATAAAGACCAAGATGCACCTAAAAATTGGTCAGGACACCTGCACAGGGAATTATTCACCCAAGGGCGAAAGAGTCTTTTATTAGGGTTCTAAAAAATGAAAAATGTTATTTTTCAATTCAATGCTATAGAAGAAAGCTCCACAAGGCACTAAATTTTATCTTTTAGAATTAACCTTCCAAGTATTTTGGGCTAAATTGTTGAATTTGAAAGGATAAAACCCTATGGGGATTCAATCTAATTATGGATATGCTTATCAACTTTAAAATTATACTTGTGACTTTATATTTCACCTCTAAACTTCACCTATGTACATTTTTCTAGATATGGATATTGTGTTGGTTCAGAAATTCCAAACCATTTAACATTATTGCAGATTTCCAAGAGCTATCTAAGGATACTACAAAATTTTTCGGTTAAGATAGATATTGAAAACTTCCAAGATATGTAAGGATACTATGGAAGTTTTGGGTTAATCAAGATATATCTCAGTAGGAAACCAATTCCTACAATGTGAGAGAGATGATGAATGTTGCGAAGAAATAAAAAATACAAGAAAATTGTGGTGATTTGATAGAAAGTAGAATATATTACAAAAATATTTTAAAAATGATGAGATGATTTGACAAGTAGGTTCTTATTGCATGATTTCTATAAAACCTAAGTCTATTAAAATAGTAAAAATTAAGGCTTAAAAGAGTGCAGGATAAATACAACCACCTTAATAAGTTCAAATATTAAATGATTTTCCAATCTATTGTAAAATTAGCAATACATTCATAAGAAATTGACATAAAAAAATATAATCCAAAAGTTGATTGAATTACTAAAAATAGCTAATACCTAGTTTATGACAATAATTTTTTTTTGTTGAAATCCAACCCAATCTACACATTCAAACAAAAAAATTATTACAAGATGCAAATTTTTAATCACCAATTGAAAATGAAGATAAATAATGGAAATAAGATATTTTTTGTATTAAGTATAGAATGTACATCATTACATGCTGATTATCAGTTTATGCAGAATACTTTTCTGCTCAGTATCTATTACATGTCCTAATAATTGCTTCAGCTGACTATTATTTATCATTACATTTACATCACAACTACTTTTGTAAAGTAAGATTGAAAAAAGATATACAAAAACTGGTATACATATACATGTTTCAGCAAAAAGACTTAAACACCTTGATGGGCAATACTAATGATCACTTCCCCCCTCTTCCTCATTTGGCTATGGAAAATTTGAGAGAACTTCTTCAATGAATGTGTCTACCTGCTCATCCTCCTATGGGAGATCATGTGTGAGAGCCTCTTTTGGAACATCTACTGGAGCAACTTGGGTTCTATCTTGGTTGATCACTTCATTGACCTCTCTTTGGAGCTCATCAATGGCTCTGTGAAACATTTCCACTTCTTCACCATTTAGCTGGTGTGCCTGGCCACACCTCACCTCTTCCTTGTTGATGGTCACCATCCCTTCTCTTATAAGGTGCAAAAACTTGACCAAAGAAATTTCAATGTGCGCTGAAACATGCAAAGAAACATTGAGGAATGTGAGTTTTTTATGAAACTCAGTAAGTTCCCTCTTTGTCCTCTTAAATTTGTTTTCATTTCTCGCTTTCCAGATGTGCCACATTATTTTATTAATTAGCAAGTACCAAAATAATTTATTGCTTTTATTGATCTTTAAATCCAGGAACAACACTTTTTTGCATTGAATTTTACCATTTTCATTCCAAATATTTAAATTATAACAAAATAACCTTCAAATTTCTTGAGCATGAAGACAATCAAATAGGATATGCTTGATCAATTTTGGGACCCTTCAAATGCTACAAATTTCAACATCAACAAAGTTATTTTTAAATGGAATCTTTTGCAAAAGAACAAGCCATCTGAAACAAGCCTTTTTGGGCTCCATGGAACTATACCAAACAAAGGATAAAATATTTTTCCATTTCTTACTATCCAAGGAAACACCCCAATAGGAGTTAATATGGTCCAACACATAAGTGTTGTTAGTGAGATCATTGTAGATTGTTTTGGCTTTCACATTACCAACAATGGTACCATCATACCAAATGATATCCTTAGCAATATCAACCTCTTCATCCATGACATTCGACATGATTGCACCATTGCAGGCTTCCCGAATCGTGGAGAAGGTTCTATAATTGGAGCTTGGTATGTTGAACTCTAGAAACAAATAATTCTAGGTTTTTAAAATACCATTGGAGAATATGTCCCCAAAGGTTCTAATACCTTCAGTATTCCAGGTTTTTGCAAAACACCCTTGAAGGAGTGCAAGAGCCTTGTTATTATGCTCAAGATTCCACCAAACAAAACTGAAGGAATGACAATTTTGATTATTTTTTAGGATTATATTACAATTTTTTAGCTCTACTTTATGCTTTGTTAATTTTTATGCCCTCCAAATACTCCCGAATACCAATGATCTTGCAGGGACCATGGGGCTTTTGTTGAGGAGGATATCACTTAGGGGGATAAATTTCCAAGATTTGGCTTTCTTTGGGACCACCTTTTGAATGTTGCTTCTCACCAGTATCTTCCATGACTCATTTCCACTGAGACTTTAGGATCCATTTAGCAGCTAGTGCTATTCCTTGCACTTTTAAGTCTTTCAAACCAATACCCTCCTGGTGCTTATTGAGGCAACACTAGTCCCACTTCACCGAGTGTCTTTTCCTTTTACCCTTTCCACCAGACCATAAGAAATCCCTTATCTTTTTTTGGATTTCAATTATTTGATAGCTTCAGAAGAACCACACAGAGGTGAAGTAAATACTGTATGAAGCTAGGATTTTCTGACAAATTTGAATTCTCCCTACAAGAGAGAGATATCGCTTGTTCTAGCTCTCTTGCTTCCTATCAATTTTGTCCCTAATCTAATTCCACATCTCTTTGAGATCGGGATTGACAACAAAAGGGATCCCCAAATACCCGACCAGTTTATTGGGGCCTCCCCATTGGAAGCCAAACCTATTCAACCAATCTGATGGATTCTCTTTCTAGCCTAGGAAGGTAGATTTAGCCTTGGAAAGTTTTGCACTAGATGCTTGGAAAAAAAATTCAAGTTTTACCATTAGAGATTCCAAGTTACTTTGTTCCATTTCCACAAAGAATGATGTATCATCGGCGAACTGCACATTTGTTAGGTCACTGTTGTCAGTAGTCTGATCTCTCTCTGATTCTAGGGGAGTAAGAGTTATCTTTTAGCAGGTAGGAGAGGGCATCAAAAGAAATTACAAAGAGAGCCGGGGCAAGGGGGAAACCTTGTCAGATTGACCTTTCTAGAGTTATTTCCTCTAATAGCTTGCCATTGACATCAACCTTGGCCGATGCATCCTTCAACAAGGTATTCACCATATTGCAAAACTTCCCAGGGAAGCCAAAATCTTGGAGAGCACTCCTTAAGAACTCCCATTCCACTTGGTCATAGGATTTTTCAAAATCCACCAGAAGCATAGCTAAATCTTGATTGGATTGTCTAGCCCATTCTAGAGCCTCTCAACTTGTGATCAAATTTTCTAGAATATACTGCCCTTTTATGAAGCCGGTTTGGGTGCTGGTTATAAAATTTGGGAGAATGTTCATGATGAGCCTTAGGGCAATAACCTTTGCTAGGATCTTATAAGAGACATTTAGTAAGGTGATGAAATAAGATATTTAGGTAAAATCTCCTTAATTAATACAAATAATTTATAAAACTCTTCCTTTAGTAAAATTCACTAATGTGCAAAATCATCATTCACTCAACTTGAGATAGATTTATAACTTTACTATATTAGTAAATGACTCTAGAATATAACATATACATCATTGTACACATATTACATAGTTTCTTTTTCAAGTAAATTTTAATTATGACTATGAAAACTTTAAAAATTGACATATTGTTTACAAGACATACAATGAATCACATGCCAATAAAGCTATGGCTGAGCATGAAGCAGCAGAGACTTTGATTAGTATGAAAGGTACAGGAGGGTATAACAAGCACAATGACTGGTAAAGAAGGAACTTTTTGAAGGGATGGTCTAATTATAATTCTGTATCTGCAATACACTAATACCTTTTATAAGTCTGTTGTATGTAACCAGAGTATATGTTGTAAATTTTGTAATTTTGTTGTATGTATCCATGGTTGTAAATGTTTGTAATCTAGTGTAATCTAGGGTGGAAGATTCTGAAATGTTGTTGGTGAACAACAAAACACTCTATATGTAATCATCTATATCTAATATATATAAAAGACATACAATGACTAATATTTCTATTAAAACTTTAAAAATTGACATATTATATTTTGCACAAAGCTAGTATTACGATGCGCACTTAGAACCAAATCATTATATTATTAATAAATAAATAAATATGCAATCTGTCTTGTAAATATTTGTTTGTACTACTAATAAATTCTCTATTTTTTTTTGAGCTAAAGGTGCACAGCACCTAAACTAGTTATATTAAAAAATATATAAAAAGTTACAAAAATCCCTAGAACAAGAGAGAAAAGAACAACCATAAGGAGAGGGAAATAAAAAGAAACTTGGAAACAACCCCTCAAAATAAAAAAATAAAACAAACTAGAGAGAAGAAATATTAAGAGGTTGTGTTCACCTCATTATGATCTTCGAGCAAAAACCCATGAAATCCCAACACTTCCTGAGGAGGAACAACATGAGCAACATCTTCAGCAACAACATTCTGGATAGGGGGTTGAAAGTGGATGAGAAAGATCCAGGAATTGAAAATGCCCCTAATAGACTCAACAAAATCAACACCCAGTTCTTTAGCATTGCAATGAAATTAATTATTCAACAACACAGGGAAATCCTTCTGTAGACCATGAATGAACGCATTGAGAATGCAATGAGAACTAGGAAGGTGTTGAATATCTCTATGAGTAAATAATGAGCTGACCTCACAAACATATTATAGTTCCTACAAATTCTCTGAACAATTCTTTAGAAAACAATAGGTCTCTTGAAGAAATTTGGAAGCCAACACCTTAACTATTTCCATATCATGAATTAAATCCATGGCATGAGAGAGGAAATGAGAGACTACCTATGATGGGTAGAAAGAATGTGGAAACTGCAAAACCTAAATCTCCATACTTTTGGTTTAACAATGAATTTGATTGTATATTTTATGTAGGGATCATATGTATGTGTTTCTTTTGAAATAGTCAAGGAAAAATCACATTATACATCAATACATAAGTAATTTGTATTGTGCTCACTTGTTGAGATTCTAGTGTTGTTACTATTGAATTCTAATATATTATATTTAATACTGATTAACTTGAGCCAAATTATAAAATTGTTCTAGGTACCCTATGATGTATGTCGACACTAATCTATATGTATATTTATTTACATGCTAAATTGATATAAACAATGCATATTTAGTTCAAACAAGGTGTCCAAACTTTCTTAAAATTAGTTAGTCTGCAACATAAGGAAAGGATCCTACTATTGAGAATTTGAAAACTGTGTTCATTATTTACTTAGTACTTACTGTTTTCCCCTTCTATATCAATGATGTTCATTTTTCTTTATCAAGGATATTTGTTTTGATAACTGTAAAAATATATTTATAGTTTAAAAATCATTTTAGTTGAATAGTGTAAAAAAAATGGTAGATGCTACAGATGTTGACAACTATAGGCGAGCCAAACAACTTGCATATTCTCGATTGAAGATGATTTAAATAGTGAAAAGTTATTTAGACTATATTCATTTAGTTATAATATCAGTGATTATTTATTTGATAGTTTTGAAGTGTTCTTGCATTTTCACTTTACATTCCTAGAATTGTGAAATGGCTTAATTAATCACTTTTTGTTGTGCCAAGTTAGAAAAAAAAAGTGTGCTTTGGTAATACTTACTTCTAAATTGCATCCAGACCTTTTGTAATAGATGCATGAACTACATGATCTAAATATATACATGATCTAGAATGTGCTTATCTGCTTCAATTAGATTGTCTAGAATGGAAATAGGACTGAGTAATTGATTAATAAAGAATAATATTTACATTTCAATGGAAATTTAGATACATATCGGTGTTCTATTTTATTTCATGACAAGAACCTTTCTTGTGGACATTATAAGTCATTGATTAGGAAAAAATTATGTACGCAAACCAACCAATTCCAATACATTGCCTATTGAATGCTTGTAGTAACCTAGAAAACTATTGGAAACATCTTGCACTTGAGATATAAAGTAGTAGTGTAATAAAAACTACTGTCACTATTTTCAATTGTGGTGAAAGCCCCTTCAATTCAGTATTATATCTGATGTAGGGAAAATTCAATGTTTATTCACGAAGAGTTTGCATTATGTCATAACCTCTTTTGATATTGATAAATAATTGTTTAATTTATACCATTTAATTGCTTTTTAACACAAGTATGTATTATTGTTTTAATAATACTAAATTTAATTCAAGCGTAAGACTACTAGTCGTAGAAAATAACAGATACTTATTTCTAACTGCATTCTAGACTCAACTCTAGACATGGAATTTAGTTTAAGTTATGAAACTTTATTGTCTTTAGGCACCAAGGAAAAATTACTCCCACATCGCCAGTAAGAACTTAGGAAATCGATCCACGTCTCTTAGTTAAGATTCTCTAGAGCTATCAACCAGGCATCAACATGGTGGGAATAACATGATGAACAAGGAGTCATGAGGGAAGAAAAAGGAAGGAGCATTCTCTCCATAAAAACTGGTAGGCATAAGAGCAAGAGTGGGAGGGCGCAAGTGTAATATTGGACTACAAAATGACCAACAATTACCTTGTGGATTTCAATCTTCTTCTCATGATTGATCAGAGGAAAACAACACAGGTCAACTTTCAAGAAGAACAATTCACACCTCTCCAAGCACTTCCACCGTGTCTTGGTCTCTACACTACTACGATAAGTTTATCTTCCTTCATTTTAATTAATATTGTTGGTTCCATTTTCCACGCACTATGAGTCTGTATATTTCATGTATTTGGAATACAGGAGAGTTGAAATGCCTTGCTCATCCTCATGCTAAGGAAATTCCAATGTCATTATGTGCCTAATTATGGTCAAGCAATCTTTCTAAAATAACGATTATTTTATCTCGTTAGTAATTGTGAAATTGGAAATGTTGGTTATTTTTAAATCTTTGTTTTTAGAGCCACCAGGGCTTAAATTTGATGGTCCACCTTGCCCATCATGATTTTTTTTTCTACGGTTTAGTCTTCATTATTGCCTTTCACATGAAATATATATTTTTACTGCAAGTCAAATTTTATATAATAAGGCACTGATAGGCGAGGGACATGAACATTTTCAGCATAAGGCACATGCCTCCTCTCTGCCATAGAAGCATTGTCAATACCTAGGCGACCATCTCTTGGAATAGGTTGAAAAAGATGACAATTTTTTCACCTGTTGTCCATTCATCTCAAATTTAAAAAACCTTAAAGTCTGTTATAAATTTGATTTATGATAGTATTAGCATAAAACTTGTAACATACTGACATTAAAATGAAACTAACGAATCATAATGCATTGGTGTGTTTGCCTCATATGGGATACATCACCATTACAAATGTGAACAAAAAATGACTTTTAAAACATTTTAAATTCTTCTTTGTTTGGCATCTTTCCAAATTTCATACACTCTGCTCCATTCCACTGCTGATACATCAAGCATTGTTAGAGACACTCTCATCAAAGCATCCAATATATCTAATGTTAGAGTTGTTCGTCGGATATCTTTTATTATGTTTTGCCTGAAAATCCTCTTTCACATGCCACTGTACTTGCTAGAATAGTAAGGATTGTTTGACATAGCTTTGTCATGTTTGGAAAACTTGTATGTGAGTCTGTGACACAAAAAACCTCCAAGCTTCCTTCATTGATAATCCCTCACAACTAAGATGAAGAGTATCAACAAATATATGCAACTCTTGTTTACAAGCTTCAACATTAAATAATGTTTCATTTTCTTCTCCCTCACATAAAGTATGTTGCATGTGTTGAAAAAGATTATCAAGCCAACACTTTGAATTATCTTCTCTAGCACGAGCATCCTTTAGATAATGACAAGGACTAAACAAATTTACAGAGTTGAAAAACACAAGATCAAGAAATCTTCCATTCAAACAATCTATAAGTGCTTGAACATATTCTTTTGCAAGTTGTTTACAACTCTCTAATGAACCATCAATGCAAGGTTTTAGTGATTGTTTTTGTGAATCGACATAATCACCATGTGCATGTGAAATTGCCACAAACCACAATTCATGCCTATGAACAATGCCCTCTTTATCAGTAATCTCTAAATAACCATATTTAGAGGCATCCAAGAATTTAGATAAGTAATAGGTACCATCAACAAATGTATCACTTCTCATAAACCACCTGCTTAAAGTGTTTATAGTAATATCAATAGATGCCCCTAATGATGTAACATCAACATACTCTTCTTGAAATTTTCTATTCAGCTTGTTCAACATAAGCATTATATCTACAAGCATGTGTAAACAAAATTGAACTGAAAATATTCTTTCCTTATCATACCATGACTCTCTCTTTTCATTTTTCCATAAAGTCAATATAGGAGGCATCAATACAACAACCCTTTCAATAACTTGTCCTCTTGAAAGCCATCTAACTCCATGAATTTGAAGAGCTTGAAGAGTTTCAAGTTGCATGACTTCCTGTAAAGAAATGAGTTCCTTGTTTCTTTTAGTAGAATTTTGTACCCAAGAATACACCTTATTTGCTAATTTCTCAACAAATAACAATTCAAGAATTTTTTTGGAAGCATCTGATGCAGCTAAAGCTTCACGATGAGCATATGCAATGAACACCTACAAGATTAGGAACATCTTTTTTCATAAAAGAAACAAACCCATTTTCACTACCAACCATGGATGAAGCACCATCTGTGGAAACAACTATTAAGCATGTATTTGAAAGCCCTTTCTTCAAATATAGGTATACGACCATCAAATTTAAGTCCCGAGAGCCACTTGTTAACACTTATACTCATGCCAACTTTAATTTCTATCATCTGATGAAACAACTAAAACCCATCCATTCTAACTGGAGTTTAGACCTGCGCAATTGTTGAATCTTAATTTATATACATGATTAAAACAAACAACAATGTAGTTATTTTATCCTAAGGCAGTGGCATGTATTATGTGTTAGTAAGCCAAGCTCAATTTTTTAATTATTTTTAGTAGTTTCCCTTTTTTTTATATAGTTGGAAATCAATCTTACAAAATCTAAAGATTACTGTTACAAACAAATTAGTGAAAAATGACTACTCTAATTGTGTTAGTGTAAAAGATTCTTTTTTTACACTCACTCAAGCTTACTTAGCATGTTTTTATCTAGTTGCATTTATTTATGCAAATAATTAGTTTATTAGCTATTTGCTCAAGATTTGGATAAGCTTTCTTAGATATGTTTTCCTTCTTAGATAAAATTTCTTGTTTTATTGGATAAGTTTTCCAACAATTAACAACAGTTGTTAATTGCATAAGAACAGTTGGAAACAACAGTTGCACAAGTTGTTAATTGCGGTTGGAAACAACAATTGCATAAGTTGTTAATTGCATAAGCTAACTCGAGTTTAACTCCATGCTTTATGTGAGATCTTGAGTTACCTCATGCATTGCTTTGCTCTATATAAAGCAATCAGGGCTTAAATTTGATGGCCGTATGGTCATATTTAGTCATTTTAGCTGTAAAATACAATTAAAATTTTAGGAAGACTGTATCACTTGAAAGGAAAAAAATTAGTTAAATTGTAAAAAATTATATGTAATTATTCTTATATATGTTTTTTTCAATCTACATATATTTTTCTTAAAATAGATAACCTTTAATATTAGAAAGGCAACTTCAAATAAATGACCATCACAAAAAAATTGCTTGACAAGCAGGGTCGACTGTCAAATTTAAGCCCTGAAAGCAATGGATTTTTTGTATATTTAACACAAACTCTTATTTGCTATATAGAATACAATTTATTCTAGCATATTTTTTCTGTCATGCTTTCCTATTCTTTCATTGTATCTTTGGTTGATTTAATAGAAAATATTATATAGTATCAGAGCCTTCATGATTGATAGGATTGCTTTTAGAAATATTGAGTGCAAATATGTTTTTATTTTTTTGACAAAATAGTATGCTCTTCTCTTGCATCCTCGGATGATCTAGAGAATCAAAAAATTGTAAAAAAAAACTAGATTTTGAGGGTTTAACATTTGCTTTTTTAGTTGTATGTGTGTTGCATGCATGTTTTGCAGCCTCATCGATCAAATATGGAATCACCATCGTGTTTAGATCAGTTGAGAAAGTCAGAGCATCCTCTCGTGTCACCAAATCAACATCTTTTTTAGATGCATGTGCTTGCATGTGAAGGAGAAGTTTCTTTTTATGCTTTTTGCATTCATTCTTGGGGGATTATACATGTACTTTTTAATCACGAACTGAGATAAAGTTCCATTTAGGGGGGTTAATAATGTCTCTTAAACATCATTTTCATCATTTTGTTGTTAGGCTAACTTCAGAGAACTTTTTTTCTTGGAAACAAGGGATAAAGAATCACTGCCTTGAATAGGATCTATTACCCTATCTCCTTGGATTCGTTCCTAAACCAAGTGACTATGATGAAAATAATGCATGGTTTAATAATAATGACATAGTCTATGGACTAATATGTCTTACTATTTCTAAGGATAATCTACATCACATAGAGCACATTGAGTGCCCTTTTATTGCTTGGATCATCATCCAACAGTTGTATGGAAATATTTAATCTTCATCTGAAAGTGATGTTTCCTTAGAGAACCAAGCTACTGTGGATGATATTGAGACTTATGTTGCCTCATCTAATGTGGACACATCTTGTATGGATGCTCAATTCATTGATACTCCAACAACACCTATTGCAGATTTAGATTTTAGTGATGCTTCTTTGAAAGCTTCCAAGACTTCTTGCAGCAGGGCATCCATAGTCTTCCTTATTCAGCTTTATGGGATGATCTCTTAGACAGGAGTTCTAGACTTGTTTATGGAGACACATATTTTAGATTTGCAGGACACATTTGAGGGGTTATCTCTCCTCTTTGATGATAGTCATTGCACAACTGTTGTCAAACCATCATTGTCTTTGGATTAAGCTCTACATCAGTCTCTAGAAGATTTTGATTTGTCATCTTTAGCACTATGACCTAGAACACCTGATTTGATTGTGACTACTTTCGACATTGACATGGGGATACTTGAGCCAACTTCAAAGGCTTCATACATTTTTCACTTTCTTCCTACATATTCCATTCATGACTTAGGAGATAGATTGCATTCACCCCTGGTTTTGTTTCTTCCTAAGGGGAGGAACGTTGTTCAATGATCGTGGACTATATTCTCCATCCAGTTTCGAGCATCTACCATTGGATATTCTTGGGAGGCCTACTTAGTTCTCTTATATTCTCTCTCTATTTGTGGGGGGAAGTTGATATGTACATGGGTACCTAAAATGGCCTTGTTTCCAGGACCCATCTTTGTTGCTTCTGTAAGCTTTTCTCCTAAGTTGCACTTAAGGGGGGGTGTTAGTGTAAAAGATTCTTTTTTTACACTCACTTAAGCTTACTTAGCATGTTTTTATCTAGTTGTATTTATTTATGAAAATAATTAGTTTATTAGCTATTTTCTCAAGATTTGGATAAGCTTTCTTAGATAAGCTTTCCTTCTTAGATAAAATTTCTTGTTTTATTGGATAAGTTTTCCAACAGTTAACAATAGTTGTTAATTGTGTAAGAGCAGTTGGAAAAAACAATTGCACAAGTTGTTAATTGCATAAGCTAACTCAAGTTGAACTCCATGCTTTATATGAGATCTTGAGTTACCTCATGCATTGCCTTGCTCTATATAAAGCAATGGCTCTTTGTATATTTAACACAAACTCTTTTTTTTTTTTTTTTTTGATAGATAAGTGCTACCAGAGGGGGTAGCTCCCAAACAAGTCTTTACAAAATAGAACGGGGACAAACCATACTAGCCTCAAAAATAGAGAAAGACAGGTCTTCCTCAGCAGCTAACAAAAACACAATAATTGAATCAACCGCTCACAACTAACATAATTTGAGTTAATTGAATCAACCGCATCCCCCAGGGTCAATCAAGCAACACTTTTGCCACTGAGCCAGCTTCACTCCTGACGATGCATAACACTTCTGAAGGCACCTCATTGGGCATGTACATTTTTTCCTCGACCTCCAGCCAAACTCCCAGATTTGCCAACACATCAGCAGCCGAATTGGCCTCTCTATATATGTGCCCCAGCGAAAATGAATCCAACTTATCGAGAAGGCCACCAATGATTGGAATCCATCTACTCAATTTCTAGTTTGACACTTGTTTCTTGGAGATTGCATTTATACATATTAATGAATTGCCTTCAATGTCTACACTTCTGATCTCGAGTTTGGAACAAAGTTCTAAGCTAGCTGCTAGAGCTTCAAATTCTGCCTTGTTGTTAGTTGCTACACCCAGCTTATGGGCTAGAGCCCCCACACAAACACCAGCATCATTTCTTAACAGACAACCCGACCCAGCCAACCCGGGGTTGCCTTTGGCAGCCCCGTCAAAATATAGTTTGTGTCTGCCAAGTTTTGGCAACGACCACTTTGCCAGAGCCCACAACCTAATAACCGATGGAGGATCAAAGCGGGGAGGCTTCAAAGACTTCCAAAATTTTTGTAGTTCATTATCCCAATTGGAAAAAAAGGTTTCTTTGTGTACATGACACTTAGCATTTGCAAGCTCACATATGCCCCTCTCAATCCCGCGAATCACATCCTCCACACATAGAGATTGCTGACAAAATATGCGCTGATTGCATTCTTTCCAGATGTGCCAAACCACCAATGAGGGAGAATAAATCCATATATCTCCCCAAAGCTCCTTTCTCTTCTTGGCCGGCCATCCTAGTAAAAATTCAAACAAGTCTTGTTGTCGAGGAGCATGCCAACTCAGGGAGCCCATTAACCAGTCCCAACATCTAGATGCAAATGGGAAAGTCAAGAGAAGATGGTTGATAGATTCGCCATTCTCCCAACAAAGAACGCAAATTGAGGGGCCCTGAATGCCATAAGTCGAGAGGCGATCACCAGTTAAAATTCGTTTGTGTAGGGTTGTCCACAGAAACGCGCCAGCCTTTGGAAGATTATTAGAGTACCAACAAAGCAACGTCGACCAATGCTTATTACTATTTTGTGAGGTTTGGATTTTAAACCCCAATTTTGCTGAGTAGTTTCCAGAACGAGCGCCACTCCATATGATTTCATCTTCCACCGTAGAGAGCCGAATTCTACATTTTTGTAATGCATCTTCTATTCTTTTTTCTATCTCAGAAGGGATTTGTGGGGCGACCAAGGGGATCCAATCAGACCTGCCATCCGAGCTCAGACGGACGTAGTCTGCAACCCGCCATCCATGCAATTCAATCAATGATCAGACCTAGTCACCGTTTCCCACCTCCTCGACTAATGGAATATTTCCGTTCCAAGAGTCCCGCTAGAAATTTGCTTTCAAACTGCTCCCAATTTTCCATGTTAAATGTTTAGTTATTAGCGGTCGGCTATCCCAGATAAACCTCCAAATTGTGGAACCTCCGTTGGAATCTACCAAGGTGAGAATCCGATTTGGATCACCATCATCTAGGTATTTTTTCTGAAGGATGCGACACCACAAGCAGTTAGGTTCTTTAGCCATCCTCCAGCACAACTTTGCACCTAAGGCCCGGTTTACCAGTTCCAATTTTCTTAGGCCCGCACCACCATCCTCTTTCTGCAAGCAGGCCGTATCCCAACTGAGCAATGGGATATGTTTTTCCTCTTTAGCTCCCTCCTAAAGGAAGCGTTTAAGAAAGCTTTACAGGCAGTAGATGACCTTATTAGGAAGCTTGAAACAAGACATAGCATAAATGGGCATAGCAAATAAGACAGACTTTATCATTTGTATTCTTCCAACAAGAGAGAGCCACTTCAACTTCCAAGCCTCGGCCTTCTTTCGACATTGATCTAGCAATTCCTGCCATAATTTCGATCTACAAGGGCCAGTGAAGAGAGGAACCCCGAGGTGTTTCACCGGCAAACATGAGACCTTGAATTCCAGAAGCACAACAATTTTCTTTTGAGTCGCTCTCTTAGTATTGAAGAATATTATCTCTGATTTTTCTTTATTCAATTCCTGACTCGAGGCTTTTGTATATTTTCCTAATGCCTCTTTAATTAATGCTGCTTCAGTCAAAGTAGCTTCACCAAATAATTGAATATCGTCTGCAAATAGAACGTGGGTTACAGGCTCGATGTCCGGGGCGACCATAATTCCTTTCCAAAGCTTGGCTTGTCTAAGTTTCACAAACAACCTACTCACTGCCTCCGTCATGATAACAAAAAGGAAAGGCGAAATAGGGTCACCTTGCCTTAACCTGTTAGAAGCACCAAAAAAACCACACAAAGAGCCATTAACAGAAACTGAGTACCTGGGGGTCGAAATGCATTGAGTTATTATTTGTAGCCAATCTTCCGAGAAGCCAAAACGCCGCATTACTGCAATCAGGAAGCACCAGTCCACCCTATCATATGCTTTACTAACGTCCAACTTCAACATCATACCCTGAATGTTATCTTTGGAAATGGAATGGATAGTTTCCACTGTGATGATGATACTATCGATTATTTCTCTTCCCAGAGAAAATCCATTTTGCTCGTTGGATATGATTTGACCCAACACAAGCTTCAATCTGTTTGAGAGCGCTTTAGATAAAATCTTATATAAGGCATTACATAGAGAGATAGGCCTGAAATCTGTGAAGGAAATGCAATCTTGTTTCTTCGGGATGAGTGCGATCACTGTGTTATTAATGTCTCTCACGAAGTGTTTTTTTATTCTAAAGTCTTCAACAAACTCCCAAATTTCGTGAGCCAAAAATCTCTAGCATTTTTGATAAAACAAAGCAGGGATACCATCCGGACCCGGAGATTTGTCTGGACCCAACCCAAACATAGCCCTCTTTACTTCCTCAATAGTGAAGGGTTCTAATAACATTCTATTTTCCGCTTCTCCTAGTAATTGTGGAATACAATCCAACAATGAGTCTTTTTGATTCTGATTGTTGTGCCCCTTGTTAAGTAACATTGAGAAGTACTTGACAGCCTCCAACTCTAATCCATCCCGATCATCTATAGTGCTCCCATCCAAGGTTTTCAAAGAGGCTATATGATTTTTGGACCACTTAGCCCTTGAGGTAGCATGAAAGAAACTAGTATTCAAGTCACCAGCCCATAGTTAAGACTCACGCGACTTCTCCTTCCAATATTGTTCTTCCCTGGCTAACAGCTCAGCATGCCAAGCATTCAGCTCTTTTTCCTTGGAAAATTTGACTGCAGTCATTCCTTTATTAATTACTAACTCATTCAAGGCATCTAGATCTTTTTCCACTTTCAGCTTCTCAGCAAAGATATCGCCAAAACAAGTTTTATTCCAAATTCGAGTCCTATTCTTTATGTGTCCCAGTTTTTTAACCAATTTGAAGCTTGGAGTCCTGCTAGTACGCTTCATATCCTACCACCAAGCCTCTAGGAGCCCCACCAGATTCAGATCCCTCCACCACATTGTTTCAAACTTGAAATAGTTGTTTGGTGGTCTTTCATTCATGTTGATTGACAGAAAAACCGGGAAATGGTCGGAGATGGATATTGGAAGAATATTTGTCGTGCAATTATAGGTATCGCTATACCACCCAAAACCCAAGAGGAACCGGTCCAGGCGTTCGGCAATATTTGTGAAGCTAGATCTGCAGTTTGTCCATGTGTAGAGGCCATCCCTAGGAGTACAATCGATTGTCGAAAGTGATTCCACGAAGTCCTTAAAGTCAGTCATTGTTTTGCTGATCTTCTGAGAGCCCCCACTCTTTTCCTCAAGGCTCAAAATTGCGTTAAAGTCGCCACCAACCACCAACAAATCCTTTTGGAGTGAGCCTACCGAACATAAAATATCCTTCCACACAGCTAGTTTTTCTTCTCTTCGAGACGGGCCATAAACATTTACTAAAGGGAAGATCCCCTTGCCAATATGGCATTTCACCAGACCAGAAATCCAGTTTTCCTTACAATCCAATATTTGAAAGTCTGCCAAGTTGGCCGACCACAGAATCCCCAATCCCCCGGCTGAGCTAGAAGCATCAGAGAAGATACCATTCCAACTTTTGCAGTAATTTAAAAACTTCTTTCCTTCTAGAGCGCTGATTTTTGTTTCTTGGAGTAGGATAAAATCCGCCTTAATTCGTTCTAGATGACGCTTAATCAAGAGTCGTTTGTCAGGGGCCGTTAGGCCCCTGACATTCCAAGTTACTAGTTTCATGGCTGTCCAAGGGAGGCATTGGCTCCCTTGGATGTAAAGAAGTTTGCAACGCTCAGCAGGCCCAACTCCTTCGCCACCTCCTCACACTTTTTTTTTTTGGATTTACGCCCCCTGTTCTTTTTTGTCTTTTCAAGCAGCTTTTCCGCCAATTGACAGATGAACCGTGGTTCAGTTATGTCCAATTCATCCACTTCCAGGGCCGAATCGTCCCCCTCAAGAGGATCCATAGAGTCCTGGTCCAATTCAACTCCAGTTGCTTCGGTAAGAGCATTGCCAACCAAATCCACCCCGAGTTTGACCGCACCAACCACACACGCTAGCCCACCGTCGATTGCCCACTTTGTAGCCAAGTTTTGATCCCGACAGTCTTCCAACTTCTGGGAGTTCATGAGAGGAATTATTGCCATTTTTTTAGGTTCTGGAGGAGGAGGGGAAGCCACGGGACTAGCCGGCTTTGGTCTCCAAATCTTCTTAACTCTGGCCTTCCGAGGGCACGCTTCTTCTAAATGTTTCCTACTCTTGCATCTCAAATAGAAATGTCTTTCCTCCTCGACCTCCACAGATTGTAACCAATGCGCACCCCTAATGCAAAGCATAATTTCATTCAGAATTTTCTGAACAGTGGCTATCATTATTCTTGTGTATATGTAGGAGTCGCCATTAAAAAATTTTACATCCGCATTTGCCAGGGTACCAAGGGATCTCCCAATTTTAACCAAACACTCCTCAGACCAGTATTCCAAAGGAAGGTTGTACAATCTTAACCAGACTGGTTTGTCGTAGGGGTCGTGGTTGGCTGCATCAAAGTTTGGGATCCATTTTTGAATATAGAGTGGAGAATCATGAAATTTCCAAAGGAAACCCTCTAGCACTTCCTCCCGTGCCTCCAAGGACTGGAAAATAGACACAAAAAAACCCTTTGGCAAAAATTTGACAAATTCAACAGCCTTCCAATTCTCCGCAATCCAGGATCTCAGGGACTTTCGATCTTGTCTTGGGCCAATAACCCTAGGGATTATTGCTAGGTCTTCAAGTGCGGCAGAATCCTCCACAACAACCTCCGACAGGTCGATGGTAGTGAAGGACTTATGGTGTGAAGGAAAACATTGCTTTCTGCACTCGTCTTCCACAATTTTCTTCAGATGACCACCTTCGGTAGCAGGCTTACCATCCTTCAGATTCGCCTCCCCTGCGCTATTTCGCATTTTCGCTCCTGCTTTTATAAAATGTAATTTAAGTTTAAATATTTTAAACACAAACTCTTATTTACTATATAGAATAAAATTTATTCTAGCATATTTTTTCTATCATGCTTTCCTAATCTTTCATTGTATCTTGGGCTGACTTAATAGAAAACCTTACAAATTCAATCCTATCTAAAATAACTTGAAGTGAATCACTGAAGATATGGGTCTGTGTGAAGTGATATTTATTGGATATTATTTTTTGTATAGGGTGTCTGATAAATTGGCTTCAGGAAAATTCATCGCCAACAATTCACCTCCATGACAAATTCATCTCATGGAAAATTCGCTGCCAACAATTCATCGCCTTGGATAATTCATCACATAAACATTTTTGGTGATGAATTGTTGGCGGTGAATTTTCCACGAGATGAATTTTTCATGGTAATGAATTGTTAGATGGTGAATTGTTGACAGTAAATTTTTTGATGGTGAATTGTTAGTGGTGAATTTTCCTAGAACCCGTAAATTATGGGGAAATTTATTCTTTTCATCTTTAAAATGCATGATCTTATGCTACATTAGAAAACACTATTATTATGAGTACACACTAAATGGAAATGGGTAGGTGGTGTGCTTATCATGTTATACGTATGAGAACAATTAGAGAGTAAATGGAATGGCTAGGGGGCATCTTTATAGGACTACAACTACCAATACAATTAGATTAAATTGAATAGTTAGGAAACATCCTTATAATCTTACAATGAAGTATTTATAGTTCATAATCAAAGGAATACATGTGGATATTATTTCATAAATCTTTAATATGTGGCTTGATTGTCCACACTCACAGGCCACCCAAATGTGTTTTTTCCCAATGGATTGGCCAAGAAAGAGAAATGTGTTTGGTTGTGGTACTCCATAACCATGAGAACCGACCTGTTGGTTGTTTCCTCTATCTTTGTTGCACATCCTTTTGGTGTTTCCCAACCATCCTAGCTTTTATTTTCTAGTTTAGGATTACCAACCAACCAATGCATGACTTGAGTCTTAAACATACTTTTATTTCTATGTTTCTTGGTTTTTTCATCACCTTTTGACTTATCCAATGGGAAATTGAAATAATGTTAACTTCATGTAAGGAAATTCAGGTAAGTGGATTTTGTTGATTCCTTCTAAGAAGATTATGAATAACTTCTTTTCAATATCGCACTTATCAATGTTTCATTCACTTCATTCATAATGTCATTAAGTTGTTCCTAAACATCCTTGAATTTGTTCAAGTATGTTGTTCCCAAAGACAAATCAAGCCCTAATTAACATTGCATGCAAAGATAGAAATTTTTAGACACAGTTTTCTGCCATCTTTATATATATTTTAGCAATTGTCAAATGCCATAGAGCTTGACTAAACTAGCGAGTCAATGGCTATTCTCTTAAGATATTTTGAGTATTAAACTAGAGACTTTTATCTAAACCTAGATTGAAATAGTATTGGGTCGAGATCACTCCACAATGAAAATAATAGTACACTATCATTGTTTCACGATACCTATCCATAAGTACATAAATTGTAAATTAAGCCATCTAGATTAGAATGATCATTTAATGTTATTTGTGGTTGTTTTCTACTATTATTTTATTTTAAAAAATTGATGCTAAAGTTGTCTTTGCAAAACATTACACCTATATATGTAGCACTAACATATATCTATACTTTTAAACCTATGACCTATTTTGATTTCCTATGACCCCACAAATGGTCATAGTGGTTGTAAATATGTAAAATGATTGTGGGTCTTTGTTGTGCCTATATTTATGATGGAATGTGGATTGGATAGAGGAGACATATAAATATAGGAATATACTTTCATTGTATGAGTAATACTTTGAGCTCCCTTATCAAAGCTAAGGAGAGGTATATGCAAACTTGATCATAATTGCAATTTATCCTTCATTTGTGCCTTTCACATCCATAAGAGTGACTATCCACTACTTGTGTGTAATCATGCATAAAGGTATCCATAAAGCCAAATGTTTAAGGCTGAAATATAGGACAACATGACTCAATTAGTGCATAATTTTGAGGCAAATCGTTGAGTATAGTTTCAACAAGTATATATTATTTTGATTAGAATCTATAGGTAGAAAAATCATAAATTCTGTTGTGTTTTATTTCATTCTAAATAATTTCTATCATTATCAGTTGAATGAAGGCATTGGTTATTTAGTTTTATCTATGATGGTCTCTCATAAATGATATTTTTGTAATACCTAGTGTTAGATCACTGGTGTTGTAAATGCAATGATCGTCAAAGTGTATACCTATCTTTTATGATAGATTCCTACTTATTTTGGTGGATGCCTATCCCGAATGGATAGATGAATTCATGTTCTGCATGAACAGATTCCTAACCTGTAAGGTTGGATGCTTTTTTTGAATTAGGATGAATACCTATATCGTCTGGATAAAATTACCTAAGTATATAAATGAATAAATAAACGTTTGTTATCTTGGAAGAAAAAATTAGTGGTATTTTTCAAATAAATAGATTAGGTTTTTTATTAACAATAAACAGGTTTTGAAGGGTTCCTGAAACCCTATACAAAAAGGAATAGTGGCAACAAAAATAAAACAATGGGCTTCCCACCCAAGAAAACAAAACAAGTTGATTACAAAGACATCAGTGACCCATCAGCAAAAACCAGTAGCATAAAACAAAGACAAAAAAGTAAAACAAATGGCCATTAGATAAGTTCTTTGAGCATCCTCATCGCTTCTAGGTCCTTCGATGCCAGCCTATCATGCATTTCCATGATGTCATCCACATCCTGCCTAGGGATCGTTTTGCATTTCTTAGTTTTACTCCGAGTAAACACACTCGGCCCAACACCCAAATCCATGGTCTACATGTTCTTGTCAACACTCTCCCCCTCTCCTTAGTCATCTGATCACCAAAAAGACCTCTTCCCATCCATTCTTTTGCCTTCTCATTGAGAAAAACTAGACCTTCAGCCGAGGCTTCCAACTTTTCCTTGCTAAGATTAATGAGCGTGTCCAAGTCCTTACGCATCTGCCTATAATTCTTTTCCAACAATGCCAGCCTCAGGCCATAGCCTTTTTTCAAGTTATCCAACTCATCCATCACACAGCCGATACTAGAATTCATCGATTTAGCCAAACCAAAGATGGAGTCCTTTTCCTTGATACTACGGAGCATGGAAATATTGCACTGGATGATAGTGTCGTGCTTATTGTGGATATCCTACATCTCATGAACCAACCACATTACTAGATTAAAGTAAATTTTCACCCCTTCTTTCATCATACCTGATGCTTGCGAAAAGTCCATGGCCCCGAAAAACAAACCTCTACCCTGAGGTGAACCAGTAGGAGGATCCTCATCCTGACAGACATTAGGAATAAACGTGGAATTACCCCTATCCAAGGAAGCTGGCTCATGAGCAAACTCATCCATATTAACAACACTATTCACCTTACTAGCACGAGGGGTCCCACTGTCACCATCATGAACCGGGTTCAAATTTCCAAAAATCGTTGCCGCACCATCCAGAATATCCTCAACCACCTCTGGAAGCTTATCCCCCATATCCTTAGAACCCAAACCCCTACTCTTAGCCTTCTGACCACAACAAAGCCCCTCCTCTGCAACCTCCTCACAGACCTCCTTTAGTTTGTGCTTAACTCACGGGAGGGAAGGTTTGGATTTAGAAGTAGAGGGTTTCTTCCCACCAGACGAGGGTGTATAGTCAAGGTTAGTATTGTACCCATCAGACCACCCCTCCAAATTCTCTTCAATTTCAGTTCCCACACTCTCAAGAACCTACTCAACCTGACATTTAAATAAATAGATTAGATTGTTACACATTGTATAGTCATTTTTCAATGGGATAAAAAGTGGTAATACTAGTGCACATATTTTTTTGAGAGATTATTTAAAAGATAATCTTGTAAGAATAATTTTATGAATTACAAATCCGCTAAATTCTCTTCAATTTCGGTCCCCTCACTCTTAAGAACCTACTCAACCTGACATTTAAATAAATAGATTAGGTTGTTACACATTGTATAGTCATTTTTCAATGGGATAAAAAGTGGTAATACTAGTGCACATATTTTTTGAGAGATTATTTAAAAGATAATCTTGTAAGAATAATTTTATGCATTACAAATCCTCTAAATTCTCTTCAATTTCGGTCCCCTCACTCTCAAGAACCTACTCAACCTGACATTTAAATAAATAGATTAGGTTGTTACACATTGTATAGTCATTTTTCAATGGGATAAAAAGTGGTAATACTAGTGCACATATTTTTTTGAGAGATTATTTAAAAGATAATCTTGTAAGAATAATTTTATGCATTACAAACTATCAAGGATATATCATGAAGATGATAATGCTTTACTAGAAAGGAAAAATTGAAGGTGGTGTGTTATGTTTCCAATGTATAGCCACAATACTTAGTGTTAAGATTTAGCTTTGGTCTTCAATTACTAAAAAAATCCAAGAAACCTATTTCTTGGAAATAAATTCAAACAACACATATAACATAATTAAATTTGAAATAAATACAAATCACATACACTATGAAATTTTCCTAGTTGAAGATATTAATTGCCTATGTCAATCAAGTCCTTGCAATTATATGCCAATAATTGTAAAAGCTCATAGCAATAGGGAAAAAAGAATGCTTGAAACAAGCTATCAAGTACCTACATTGCACCCACATTTATCTAATTCTCAACTTTCAGTACTTCCCATACAACTATATCTGGTTACCAAAAAAACATAAAAAAGAAACTAAAACAAGTTCTAACATAGCTGTTTTAAAACTAGATACTTCCCTTTCTGAATAATCAATTCCAAACACACTCTAATTTCATTTCTAGGAAATTGTTAAGAATAAAATTCTTTCACTTGGGTAAGTGCACCAAGCTATGACACAAAAATGGCTCTTAAGATGCCACTTTCTTTTTGAAATTAGCAAAGTCTAATGTGCATTAGAAAATGAAGATAGTTATGCTCAAAATTTGAAGATTAAAAAAGAACAAGAGTTGAAGTGCTCCAAGTCTAGTTTCTAAGCTACTAAATTTTTTGAAAGTAATGAAGATTAAGGGTTTCAAAAAGGTAGGGGAAAATAGGTCATGTTTTTATCAAAAAAATAGCACGGCGTCTGAGGGCCCCCCCTTTTTCATTACCTTTTTTTTTAGAATTTCAAAAATCCAAATGGTGAGAAATTAGCAAACACCATGTAGTTTATCCCCATTATTTCGGCTGATTTTTTTAATGATATATAATATTTTATGAATTTTCAAAGTGGACACATCCTGAAAAGTTAAAATTTGAGCGTGCTCCCCCTAATTTTTTTGAAAACTAATCGAAAATCAATTTTTTTCATCACGTGTAGAATGAAGCCTAGTTTAAAAAAATGTAATTTGTTTGAAGATTCAATGAATGAGTAAAAATATATCTTAAAACTACACATGTTGGTTTTTGACAAAAGCGAAGGCAATAACAAGAGAAGTTATGGATGAAAACCTTAACATAATCAAAACATAAAAAAATTATATATTTAGATAGCTAAGAGAGAGCCTAATGTCATCGCAGTTTTTTTATAAACTTTCATTGAAAGAAATGCAAACGTGGCAGTTAGCACGACCAAAAATATGTGAAAATTTGGTACCCTCTTGAGAAAATCACGTTCATGGTATCAAATGGTCATCCAACCCTTTGGGTTGGTACTTCCTAACTTAGCTAATTTGGCGAGCACCAAATTTGGAGAGCGCCAAATTTAGCACTTGCCAAATGCAATGCAACATTTGGCGAGCACCAAATTTGGAACTCTCCAAAATTTGCGCTCGCCAAATGGTGATGTATTGACAAAAACACCAACTTCATTGATTGTTATTTTCCTCTCACTACCCTGCTTTGATAAGTCTTAAAGTTTACAATTTATGATCAATGATGGATAGTCGAGGTTTTACCTTTCAGTCCCTCTTTGTCTCCTTCCCTCTTAACCAATACTTACACTATTCTCTCTCAACCCTTTCTAGGTCTCTCCCATCCTCTATACCTTGCCTTTCCTCATTAACCCCAGCTCCATCCTTTCCTCCCTACCTCTCTCTTCTTCTATCTCCCTTTGTTATTGTTTCTCACCCATTTATCTCTTTTCTCTTGATCTCTACATCTCCTTCCCAACCTCTCTCTCTCCCCATATCCAAGGTTATCCCTCCTTGTCTCATAACCCACCTCTTTCCCCCTCTGTCTCTCACATCTTTCTTCTCTCTCTCTCTCTCCCCCCATCTCCAAGTCTCTCCAACCTTGTCACATTACCCACCTCTCTCCCCCCTCTATCTCTCATCCCGTTCTTCTTTCTCTCTTCTTCCCTCTCCCCCCCCTTTCCAAGTCATCACCTCTTTATCTCCTCCTCCCTATGTCTCTCACTCCCTCCATGTGTACCTCTTCCTCCATCGCTTGTTACTCATCTACCGATACTTCTCTCACTCTCTCTCTCTCTTCCCCCTCCCCTCTCTAGGTCTCTCCCAATATCTCTCCCTATCTCCCTTTCTATGTTTCCTTCTATCCTTACCCCCATCTATATTCTTTCCTCCTTACCCCTCGATTATTATTTATTTCCCATCTATCTCCTTTTTATATATCACTACCTCTTCCTCCTACCCTCTCTCTCTCTCCCTATCACCATGACTCTCCCTCCTTCCCTCTTTACCTCTCTACCTCTCCATCCTTGTCTCATTACCCACCCCTCTCCCACCCTCTCTACCTTGCCTTCCCTCCTCAGGGTTTAATGTATAGGGTAGAGGGATGAGGATTGAAAGTTTAAGGG
>VDFB02258326.1:0-18221 GCA_007258455.2 Sequoia sempervirens | reverse complement strand
CCAGCGTTCATCCTGAGCCAGGATCAAACTCTCAATGAAATTCAGAGTTTCATTACTTATTACTTATAGCTCCTTTCTTCGTGGACGAAGTCGATTCACGAATTATCTATCATCTATATAATATTAAGTCCTCTATTTAATCGAATCTTATATATAGATTCTATTAAGTCATGTATATAATCTATTATATATAGTATATAATCTATTATATATAACTACTTTGTCATCTATTATAATCTATCTATTGCACAAAGTAGTATTTATAGAGACTACTTTCGTTATTTTATTGTATTTAGATATTTGAGAAAAGATTGTTGTTATTGTTATTTATTACAGGAGAAAAAATTTTCATTGTTATTGAGCCATTCTTTTTCTTGTTAAGTAAGAACGACTTAAAGCTAAGGGAACACCCACCAGCAAAATGAAGTTATTAACAACTTTGCTTATTAGAAACTACTAACGTTATAAGATGATAGAGTAATAGCAAAGAAAGACATTGAAAAAACTTTTGGTCGTTTGTATTGTTTACTTCAAACCATATACCCGCTATTATTATTGTTTTATTGTTAAATATACATATATATATATTACTAACAATGTGAGAAATTATGAGTTTTTGTCCGGATAGAATGTTCATTGAAACGTTGATACGTATCAACCTTCTAATGACAGCTTAGACTTTATCTTTTATGGTGGGTATGAAATGACATTCCAACTAATACATTACAAATGTAAAGCCCCTAGCCTCTTTTTTTTCACGATATAAAAACGAGCGAACAGAAATAAAAAGAGAAGAACTCACATTAGGTTTAGGGATAATCAGTTTTGAACTGATGACTTTCACCACGTCAAGGTGACACTCTACCACTGAGTTATATCCCTTTCCTATCCTCATCTAGAAGGAAAATTGTAAGAACTTCCCATTCCCAAAGAATGGAGAAACTCCACGAAACTCTATCATTATTCTCCGGAAATTCTATCTTGCTTTCATACTCTTTCAAAACCTCATCAAAAAAAGAAAAAAGAATGGAATCATTCATTAACTATTTCAGATTGACCTTTTATTTAAAGAAAATTTGTAACTAAACTATGTAACCTAGTAGGAGTTTTTTATATTCTGCATAGACTTATTCTATTTGGATCCACATAATGGAATTAAATTGCCTTCATGTTGATTGTCGAGTTTAAACAAGTGGAACCATCTTCTATCGTAGTACAATCTTTTTCTTATTGAGTTATCATTTTCTCTCGATCCAAATAAACAAGATGACTGAATACTAGCAATTCAGTCAAAAATAAAAAATTGAGCCAGCAGCATAGTTAAGTAATTAACTAACTAAAAAAAGAACTGTTTTTCCCTAGACTTTCTCAGTTTATATCGCCGATTGGCGGGCACAGCCGCTCGGAACGAAGAATATATTCTATTGATACATTTTATCATAGGCCATCGAAATAATCCTGAGCAGCCAAACCATGCCACCCAAACCAAAGCACGAAAGTCAAAATCTTTTATCAAATCGATTCCTAGTTAAATAATGGATAGCTACACGGATAAGCTCACATTAACCCGTCAATTTTGAATTTAATTTGTGATTCAAAAAGATGATATTTCGAGATATAAATAAAAAATGAGCATATTACTAATAATGGATAAAAAAAGGTTGTCATTCTCATTCTTTTTAATAGAGTTATTTTGTTACAAAAAAAATGGAATATATAGAATCATTCATGTTAAAACACGGAAACTGTCTAATCAAGTTTTCATAATGAAGAAAGGGAATACTCGAAAAACAAAAATGTCCTACTTCAAAAGAATTGAACGAGAAGCCGTATGAGGTGAAATTCTCATGTACGGTTTTGTATAGTGGCAGTAAAGGTAACTTATCTGTCAACTTTTCCACTATCACCCCTAAAAAACCAAACTCTGCCTTACGCAAAGTCGCCAGAGTACGATTAACCTCTAAATATGAAATCACTGCTTATATACCTGGTATTGACCATAATTTACAAGAGCATTCTGTAGTATTAGTAAGAGGTGGAAGAGTTAAAGATTTGCCCGGTGTTAAATATCACATAATTCGAGGAGTCTTAGATGCTGTCTCAGTAAAAAATCGTAAACAAGGGCGTTCTAGTGCGTTGTATATTCTTATCTAAGATTTGTATCATTTGATGATGATGCCATGTCAATTGCTAAAAACATGTAAAGTATATGGCTAACCCAATAACGAACGTTTTGTAAGGGGACTAGAGCAGGCTAAAAAAAACGATCGTATTAATTTGTAAGGATATTATATGTCTCAGGTTTAATATTGAATTCATTTCATAAGTTTTCCCTTACTTAGTGTGTGTTAACATAAAATTTGAAATGTCTTGACCTTTTCGGAACAGGTTCAATTCAAATAGCATTGATTTAAAACACCTTCTCCTTTTTTTTACACTCTTTTAAAACCTAAGGACTTAATCATATAGATATAGAAAATACAAGATTTCTAATCATAGCAAAAGAAAGGAAACGGATACTCAATTGAGAATGAGTAAACATAATTTCATGCATAAGAATTATATCTTTTATATCTTATATATGCAGATAGAATCATGTGGAAAGCCGTATTCGATGAAAGTCGTATGTACGGTCTGGAGGGAGATCTTTGATACCTTTAGAGATCCACCCTACAATATGGAGTTAAAAAGCCGAAATAAATAAGTAATTATTAGTCTTTATGAAATAAATTTATGAACCTTTTTCACACTCATGTCACGCCGAAGTATTGTAGAAAAGAAAATTGAGAAATTTGATCCGATTTATCATAATCGATTAGTTAACATGATCGTTAATCGTATTCTTAAACACGGAAAAAAATCATTAGCTTATCGAATTTTTTATCAATCTCTAAAAAAGACTCAACAAAAAACAGAGAAAAATCCACTAATTGTTCTACGTCAAGCAATACACAAATTAACTCCCAAATTGATAGTAAAATCAAGACGTGTAAGTGGATCCACTTATCAAGTTCCCATTGAAATAAAAAATAAAGAAGGAAAAATACTTGCTATTCGTTGGTTATTAGAGTCATCCCGAAAACGTTCTTGTCGAAATATGCATTTCAAATTGAGTTACGAAATAATGGATGCTGCCAGAGAAAAAGGCAATGCTATACGCAAGAAGGAAGAGATTCATAAAATGGCAGAATCCAATAAAGCTTTTGCACATTACCATTAATATATAAATAGATCTATTCCATTCTGATCAATAAAAGAAAACTTACTTTATCAAAATTGATACAAATTTTATTGGAACGAAAACGAAAGGAAAAGAAGAATGAAAAATAAATCATAGATAAATGATAATAAGGAGATTATCAATATTCAATCTTATCCATTAGGTTTATTATAAATGTAAATGGAAGAAAATGTTTCTCGAAGATTAATTGAAGTTAGTAAATCATGATCCGGCCAAAATGAAAAATTCGTTTTCAATTAATACCTTTAAATCATTTTTATGAAAGAATTTCATTTGCTTCTCTTCTATGGAAGTTCCATTTTTTTAGAATGTATCTTGATTTTCAGCCTATTTCTTCTTCTAGTTATCGATTTCATTTCTGATCAGAAAAAGACAACTTGGTTCTATTTCATCTCTTTAACAAGTTTAGTGCTAAGCATAGCGGTTCTGTTATTTCAATGGAGAGAAGAACCTACGATCAGTTTTTTGGTAATTTCCAAACAAACAATTTTAATAAAATATTTCGGTTTCTCATTTTATTATGTTCCACTTTATGTATTCCTCTATCCGTGGAATACATTCAATGTACAGAAATGGCTGTAACAGAGTTTTTGTTATTCATATTAACAGCTACTCTAGGAGGAATGTTTTTATGTGGTGCTAATGACTTAGCAACTATCTTCGTAGCTTTAGAATGTTTAAGTCTATGTTCTTACCTATTATCTGGATATACCAAGAGAGATGTACGGTCTAATGGGGCTATTATGAAATATTTACTTATGGGTGGAACAAGTTCTTCCATTCTTGTTTATGGTCTTTCTTGGCTATATGGTCTATCTGGAGGAGAGATTGAACTTCAAGAAATAGCCAATGGTCTTATCAATACACAAATGTATAACTCTCCAGGAATTTGGATTGCACTTCTATCTATAACGGTAGGAATTGCATTCAAGCTTTCTCTAGTTCCTTTTCATCAATGGACCCCGATGTATATGAAGGAGTGCGATTCGTTTTACAAATTATTACATTTCTAAATCTCTTTTTTAGAAATGTTTCTATTTATAAAAACTCTATAGACATGTGGAAGAAAAGACTGTTATTCCCACTTGGACTAAGACATCACTTTTACCAAAATTGAATTGAATTAAGGTAAAGCAAAGTAAGAAACAAACTAAATTGTTTGATTGAATAAACAAATAACTTTTACAAGTTAGTTATTACGGGTAGTTTTTACCAAGGATCAGATTAATGACGTGTACAATCTTTTTATTCTTAACGTAGATGCTACATAGTAAGTTTTCATTCTTCAATAACTACGAGTGTAAAAAAAAAGGCATCCGTCGACAAAAAGATTACCCTAAGATGAACATCTCATGACTATTCAGAACGAATTAAATCAGATGGTTGTCTTTTTTCTTTTTAACTCTTTCATAACAAAATAAGAAAAAAAAGATGATTTACCATAATAACCACTGAGTAAGGATTCCTCGGAAAGTTAAGGATTAATGATTCTTTCTATCAATTGAATTGATTCAATCTTATACATACACGAGGAAGGTAATAAAAGAGAGAGAATCAAACGATTATGCTAATCTTTTTTATCACTTAGGAGCCGTGCGAGAAGAAAGTCTCATGCACGGTTCTGAATGAGAGAAAAGAGGGAGAATTCCTCTTTTCGACTCTAACTCCCCCACTCCAGTCGTTGCTTTTATTTCTGTTATTTCAAAAGTAGCTGCTTCAGCTTTAGCCACTAGAATTTTTGATTTTATTTTTTATTTCTCCTTGAACGAATGGCATCTTCTTTTGGAAATATTAGCTATTCTTAGCATGATATTAGGGAATTTAATTGCTATTACTCAAACAAGCATAAAACGTATGCTTGCATATTCATCGATAGGTCAAATTGGATATATCCTTATTGGAATAATTGATAGAGACTCAAATAATGGATATGCGCGTATGATAACTTATATGCTGCTCTATATTTTTATGAATTTAGGAACTTTTGCTTGTATTGTATTATTCAGTCTACGTACAGGAACAGACAACATTCGGGATTATGCAGGATTATATATGAAAGACCCTTTTTCAGCTTTGTCTTTATCTTTATGTCTGCTATCTCTAGGAGGTATTCCTCCACTAGCAGGTTTTTTGGAAAACTTTATCTATTTTGGTGTGGATGGCAAGCAGGCTCCTATTTATTGGTTTCGATAGGACTCTTTATGAGTGTTATTTCAATATATTATTATCTGAAAATAATTAAGTTATTAATGACTGAACGAAACAAAGAAATAACTCCCCACGTGCAAAATTATAGATTATCTTCTTCAATCTCAAAAAATTATATCGAATTTAGTATGATTGTATGTGTAATAGCATCTAGTTTACTGGGGATAGTAATGAATCCAATTGTTGCAATTGCCCAGGATACATTATTTTAGAGTGTTTATATAAACCTTTTTCTTACTAACTGAAAAAACTAGGATTTGCCCTTATATTCTTAAAATGGCAGGGAATAGGCTGAAATTATCAGATGAACTTCTAATTACAAAATCAACTTGATCGTTAAATTAGAAGTTCATTTTGTACCATGTAATATACATTTTCCTTCTCAGAAAATGTCGTTTAAACATGCGTAAATAAAAAAAATATTTGTCATTCTGTTCTATTTAAGTTATAATATAACAAAACATGAGCACAGATAATCTAATCTCGATACTTAATTGAATCGAGAGAACCTCACTATTTGCGATTCTTTCATCTAAAAGATAGTGTGAGCAGAGCATAATAACTGTTTATTGTGCATCCAGCAGGAATTGAACCCACGACTTCCCAATTATGAGTTGGGTGCTTTTACCATTCAGCCATGGATGCTATGATAAAGCAGAACTAAAAAAAGTGAATTTTATTATAATAAGTATGGATTCAGATTAACCAATTTAATTCTAATTTATGTTTCTAATTTTCAATAATAAATAGACTTGGGATTGTTAGCAATTTCTATACCATAAAATGGTAGATAAAATGATAATTAATGGACAATACAGATAGATAAGATTAAATGAATTAAAAATGAATTAAAGAAGTCTCGTTCTTTTCTAGTATACCCGTCGCTCTAAATGTTCTAAATAGGGTAGAAAAATCCTATTTTATTTTTGGTCTATTTGGTTTGGTATAACAGATACCTATCTATCCATTTTTTACTCTATTATATAGAATCGTTTATATGTTATATTATTCCTCTTTCACACTAAAAAGATTTTGGTATCTATATTGAAGTAGGTATTATATTATTAATGTCTAAATATTGCATTGTTTACTCATTATATTCTTTTTTAAACATTTTATTTATTATTTATTAAACAAAAAACAATGAAGAAACCCAAAAAACCGTGGTCTATGGACCCTATCGAAAAGAACCGAGAAAGAGTTTGGTTCTTTAGCGTTCAGTCGAAATTTAAAGATAACATGATGGAAATATTCGTTCCATGGAACGAATCTAATTTGGTGAGATTGCTAAGTCAAATATTTTCTGGTCGAGAAAGTGTTGTTAAGCTTTTTGACTTTCGGATTCTTAGTACATTGCTTATACAGGATATACGTATATTTGTTTTCAAACGTCAAGCAAGAAAAGCTGTAATGATAATAGCATTGCCGTTACTTTTCTATTTTTTAAGTACTCGAGCTTTAATTGAAAGAGACAAATCATCATATAATTTGATGAAGATATTTCCATCTGTACAACATTTTGGAGCTAGAAAGGAAAATTTGTTGCTCGTTCCGCATCTATTTATGTCTTTGCCAAAAGACAAAAGGAGATATCAACGTCGTTTTCTCGATCCAAAAAACATGTTTGGATTTTATCCAGGTCTAACACAAATCTGAATCATAAAAATGATCGAATCTTAAAGAACCAAGGAACAATAAGTTGGGAAAGTCCTTCGGAGACGGAATTGAATAACATTGAATGGGAGATTGATTCATCTTGGGAACAACTTGAAAACCTTGATGAACGGAGGAAATCGGTACTTATTAAAAACTCAGTTATTTATATTGAGGCACTAGAAAGCAAAATTGAGCAACTAGAAAAGAATTTAGTTCAAACAGAAGAATTGGATTTCTCTTCAAAATCAGAACAATACATAATTGTAGAGAGGAAAAAAAGAGTTAAAGAAACCGAAGGCTATAAAGAAGAAATCCAAGCTATAAAAAGAGCAATGGATAAATTGGAAAAGCAAAATCCAATGCAACAAGAAGAAATTGAACAAAAAGAATTAGATCGAACAAAAGAATCTTATTCCTTCTCAGAGTCGAAATTTTTGAAAGGATTCTTTGATGATTTGTCAGTAGATGAATCATGTATAAGTATTAATTATACTAAGAAACCTGGTGAAAAATTCAAATTGTTGAAAAGGCGACAAGATGCTTTTCAATATTTCAGGGGATTAGAAAAAAATAGAATAGCTGATCTATGGAAGGTTAAAACATTTCTTAAGAATCCTTCTGTAAACTATGATATTTTATCAGATCCCGGATCTGACATTAGAAAAGATATAAATCAATTTAATTCTGTTCGATTTATGAATCAGAATTTTTCAAGATCTTCTTCATCCTGTGATCAAAATAAAGAACAATTAAAATTAAATAAAGAACAATTAAGATTAAACGATGATTTCCGATTGAAAAACTTTCTTCTTAAAATAACGGATCAATTTACTCTATGAATAACTAAGCCTGGACAGGGTTACTCTGATGAAATTGTTTATGATGAAATTATCCTGAATGTGGATTTAGAATCCGAAACTGCATTGGATAAGTATGCTTTTCCAAAATTGTTCCAGAAGTATTCTTTGGAATGAAAAAAAGTCTTTAAAAGATTCTATATTCAATTAATTGATACAAAAAATATATATTCTTTTGAATTGGCAAAAATAATCCATCAATACTATTTCCAAAAAATGGCCAATGAATACTTTTTGGAATTCAATTTTGAAAAGTTCTATTGGAAATTCCAAAAAATAGCCAATAAATGCTATTTGGAATTCAATTTGGAATTCCAAAAAATAGTCAATAAATACTATTTGGAATTCAATTTGGAATTCCACTATTTGGAATTCCAAAAAATAGTCAATAAATACTACTTGGAATTCCAAAAAATAGTCAATAAATACTATTTGGAATTTAATTTGGAATTCCACTATTTGGAATTCCAAAAAATAGTCAACAAATACTATTTGGAATTCCAAAAAATAGTCAACAAATACTATTTGGAATTCCAAAAAATCGTCAATAAATACTATTTGGAATTCAATTTGGAATTCCAAAAAATAGTCAATAAATACTATTTCTATTTGGAATTCAATTTGGAATTCCAAAAAATAGTCAATAAATACTATTTGGAATTCAATAAATGCTATTTGGAATTCGATTTAGAATTCCAAATTCTATTAGATAGAATCTATTTAATAATATTAGAGAGAATCTATTTAATCAAACCATTGAGTCGCAATTTAAAAGATCCAATTCGAACAAATTGGATAAAATTGAATAATGTAACGCAAGATGCAATTACCCAGCATTCATCAAGTTGGAGAATAAGAAAGAAAAAAAGGTTGAATCGCTCTATTCTTCGAACTTTTGACAAGAAAAAGAATAATACTTTTGTATTGTCCATTCAGATCGAATACTTTCAACAAAGATTAGAATATCTTTTGTCCATTTCCAAACAAAACAATTTCAAAAATAGAGTGTTCAATCCAAGTGAGTTATGGACTACTCAACATCGGGGTTGGTTTGGAAATCCCAATAAAATTTTTGAGAATCAAATTTATAAGGTTATCTCGGACAAGATTCAATTTTATAAGATTATCTGGGACGAGATTGTCAATCCGCAAAGAGAAAAAAAATCAATTCCTAATCTTGAATCCCCGAGAATGAATCAAAAAACACTAGTACGATCAGGTTTGGATAAGAATAAACCGATAAATGAATTGATTATTGACGTATTCGATAATGGAAAAGTTACATGGAATTATCTAGTCTTTCGGCAATATTCGATAATTGGTTAAATCCCTTAAAACTATCTAATCAAAATTCATTGAGAGCTTCTTTTTGCAAAGCAAATACACTTGAATTTTTAGATTATTTACACCGTCCTCGTTTCAATTATAAAAAATGATTAGCTTCTTACATAGAAAGGATTCATATCAAAAATAAGAATATAACATATGGACAATTATTAAATTTAGTTCCCAATTTAGTTCCCATTCATAACAATCCGCTTTCTTTGTATATTGCTGAAATAAGAGCTGTGTACTCAGAGAAAGAAACTATCTCACTCATAAAGTCACAAGTCAATATATTATTGGATAAATATTTACGTGACCAAGCGTTAATCCATGATTCTCATCAATCGTCTAATTTACTTCATAAATTGAATTTATTGATTGATAGTAATATAGAAATTTCGATTATAGATCTTTCTAAATATCCTTTAATAAGGCCACAAATTGTCAATTTTGACAAAAAGTCTTGCCATCCTTTTTTAAAGACCTCTGACCAGTATTCTAAAGACAAAAACAGTTTTAGTTCAAACATAGATCTTATTCAAACTCAATCTTATCCGGATGATCTACTATCTGAAATATCTTTGCGAATGAATAAATTGGGAGAAAAATAAGAAAGTTTCAAAAACATAATGGAAGACAAAGCCATAGGTAACCTTTTGAATAAAGAGGAACTCAAGTTTTTAGTTTCAGAACTCAAGTTTTTAGTTTCTTTTAAGACCCTTCAAATAAATATTCTTTTTGAGAAATGGGGTTTGTTTCAAACATATAGGTCATAGTTATGGCTTTTTACTTCCACAGGGTGGAAATATGCTAAAAATATGTTTTTAGCTACTTTTCCGGAAATACCAATAAATATTAGTGATCAATTGGTATCAATCCCGCGCAATATTAGGCAAAATTGGAATCAGAATTTGACTATTTTGTCGGCACTTTCTCATCAATTTTGGACACTTATAAAGTGGGAATTTAGAGAGAAAATTCTCTCGAAATTGTATTTAATTCTCTCGAAATTGTATTTTGTGTTAGTGTCCCGTTGGCATTGGGATGTTCCCGCTTTATTGAAATACATAAATGAATCAGCAGTTGCGGGAAAGGATAGGTCAATATCCTTTGATATATGGAAATATTGTATATCAAATGTTCGGGAGTATGATATTTTTCTTTCTATCTTCATTGGATTTTTCTTTTGTATGTCCTGCATAATTCCCTCACAGTTGATTCTTTTTTATAGGAACGTGTGGCTCATCAGAGATTTGCAGTATAATTCCTACTGCTTTGAGAAAGTAGGAATAATGATTAGATCTTTTAGAAAGCTTAGAAATGTTACTAATTTAAATTGGTATGGTTCTTGGCTTACATTTCTCGACTATGCCGAGAAGGACTCGGATCCTGATGATGTCGGATTATCGCTACTATTGAAAATTTGGTATGTCAAAAATATTAAATGGCGTTTACTTTCATTTAACGGTCTAAGGTATTCGAAATTTATTCCCTCAATTGAAAAAACAGTAAAAAAAGTTTTGTACGAATGTGACCTGGATGATTTCCTTTTGAGAGAAAATAGATTGTTATTAGTACAAGAACAAATATCTCAATTTGAATCGAAGTTAACTCCCCCTATTGGTTTCTTTCGTGAATATTTTGAACAAAGAAAACAGCCGGGACTTGTTTACTTTCGATATTTAGCTGAATTTATTCAGCGAGGTCTAACTCATAGAATAGGTGTAATGAATTCCGAATTAAATTCATTGTTTTTAGCAGAAATGCCGATCTTCGCTGCTTTTTATCAGAAGATGACTTCCATGCCAATTGACTCGTCTTTATCTGACCAAGTGAGATTTTACCCACTCTACCCGGTACCGTCCCTTTCGAATCGAATTTTATTGATAGGGCCGAAGGAAACTGGACGATCGTATTTGGCTAAAAGTTTAGCAGCAGATTCTTATTTACCTTTAATAAGAATATCTCCTAAAAGTTTTTTGAGGCAGCGGAAACTTCTGCCTCGCTATGAATCCGAGTATACATCTTCAGCTCAACAATCATACCTTGAGCATGAAAATATCCTTAGGTCTCTCGGCTGGTCAGGCAGGCCAAAAGACGTATATGAGAAAGCGCATTATGATAAAAAACCTCATAAGTTTTTGTATACCCGAGGAGAGGATTCTAACCCTCCAGAGTATTTTGCGAGAAGAGTTATCCAATTCGTGTTTGCACTCAAATTGGCAAAATTGATGTCTCCTTGCGTCATATGGATTCCAAGCATTCATGAACTGAATGATTACTTCTTCCTTATTGCATTATTGCTAGAACTCCTTGGGGATGCATATAATGCGATTGATGGTGAAAAGGAAACCACCATCAAACAAAATATTGTTGTTATTGCTTCAACTCATATTCCAAAAAAAATTGATCCACTTCTAATCACTCCTCCTCGTAGTAAACGAAGATTCGATACATTTATCAACACTAAAAACTTGCCTGCCCCACATCGAGAAAGGGAATTTCCTTTGCTTTTACGTAACAAAAGGCTCTACTTGAAAAAAGAGTGGAACTGCTTTGATGAATTTGGATTAACTACGAAAGGCTTTACTACACTAGATCTAGCAAAACTTGCTGATGATCTATTGCTAATTAGCATGAGCCAAAATGCTTCAGCTATAGATAATGATATAATTGGAGTAGCTTTGTATAGATCAAGTTGGGGTCCTTGCAATTCTAATCTGAAATTCAGTGAATTTTTCAAAGGACTTCCCTATAAGATAGGAAAAGCTATTATACAAAATAAACTTGCGTATTTAAAAAATTCACTAAGACTTACTCTAGATTTCCAGGGTCGAAGGGCAAACTATTTGCATCAATGGTATTTAGAACCTTCAATTGCCGGAACAGCTGCGAAAGAGTTCACCATATTCTACCATATTTTGGGTTGCTTAGCCGGATCAGTAGCTCAAGATTGTTGGTTTCTCTCGGAATCAAATAAAGAGAATTGGAGTCCTTTTGATCCTTTCATTGCAAATGATTTCATTCTAGCTTCGAGTCTTTTACAGGGTCTTTTGGAAGAGTTTCCATCGTTGGCAATATATCGGGGTAATTCTAATTACATCACAATTGCTCCTCAGTTCAAAAGAGATACGATGCAAAAAGGATTATCTTCTATACTAGATGAAATCGTTTTATCTAAAGAATTAAGAAACTCCTACGTAGAAGAGGAACCTTCTATAGTTTGTGATTCTAGGACCTGGCGTTTTAGTTTTATTCGCAGCAATCGATTCGAGCATATTAAAGATATAACAATAGAAAATCCTTTATTGGATTATCTTCATCTGTTTGGAAGGTTTCAAGAAAGACCGACCCGTCTTTCTAGTTTGTATTGGAAGAAATTTCAGATGTCTAACCCCGGCTTCCAGCCTCTTTATGCCGCGAAAGATGATATTGCAGAAAGAAAGACAGCTGCTTTCTGGGAAGCAAAATTATTATACAATAAGTTTCAAAGGATGGGAATATACCAATTTGATACAGAAGAGTATGCAACGGAGTATAAACCTTTAAATACACCAGTAATCTATCTAGCTCGTCGATTTCTTTGGGATCCCGTGAGTATTCGCTTTTTAAATAAGCACTCTGCTTTTGAACGAGGCGAACTTTTTGTTTCTAAAGAACTCGTGAAGACTATTTATCTTACTTATTCTTCAACAAGAGAGCTAAAATACAGTATTAAAAAAAAGTTAAAGGCTATTCTAAAGCGGAAAAAGGTGAGAAAAATTGTCTTAGAAACGAAAATTAAGACTGATGATGATGATTTGCCTTTTAACATTAAAATGAAAGAAAAAGAAAATTTTGAAACTTTCAAACGCTTTCAAGAAATTGGTATCCGATTGAGACGTGTATTACCATATTCCCAATCGGTGATAAGTGAACGTTGGTTCCGTGAAAAAACACGGGATGATAAGTTCAAACAACGTTTGCTCAAGGGAGAAAGGGAAAATAGAGATTTATTATCTAATGAATCTCTTATTTATAAAACTCTATCCGAAAGTTATGAATATTTATCAAATTTATTCTTCTCTAATAGAATGTTATTTAAACAAATGATCGATACATTGTTAAAAACAAAATGGCTTTCTCCAAATACGATTGATTGCTTATTAGCAGAAGGATTGAATAAGAATAAAAAAGACTAGATCTTTAATTGGAAAATAAATGGATATTACGATTATGTAAGAGTAAGCATAGTAAGAAATATGAGCCAAGTCAGTTCTCTTGAACTTGATGAGATATTCTCTACTATGTTTACTCTTTATTTATTTTATTTGGGTTATACTAGTATAGTATACTTTCCTCTTACACTTTTTTTGGAAGAAAAAATCTTTCACTTGCTCCTATAGATTGCTATTATTTGTTCAAATTCGATCGGTCCGGATTTTGCAAGACCTTGAAAACAATAATTTTCAGTATTTTAGCCTTATTTATTTTATATCAAAAAATTCAATCTAATTGAAATAATATCAATTCGATTTGTTGATATTATTTCAATTACTCATTCAATAAACATTACAATATCTATGCCTTGAAGAGGACTCGAACCTCCACGCTGTTTAGCACGGCATTTTGAGTGTCGCGTGTCTACCATTTCACCATCAAGGCATCCAAGAAGCTAATTCTATTTCATGGAGAAAATATTTCACAATACAATATTATAATCACATATCGTTATATAGTCCAATAGTGGAAGAGAAAGTGAAGAGAAAGTGGATCAAAGGATAGAATATTGAAATATTCATATCGATCTATGTCTTATAGATATAAGACATATCAATACATTTTTATTATCAGACAATTGACATTAATTGATCTAATAGATGTATGATCGAACATTTTTTCTTTTTCAATTCAATAGAAGACGGTTACCCAAATCAGAAAATGTTAAAAACACGATTTCCTGTGTAGTCCTATTGTATCATATATAAATATAGTTTAATTCTATTTATTTAACTATAATAAAGGTGGATATAGACATTTGTATTTTATTTGTAAATGTAAATGATAGTAAAGGAGAAATATTTATGTATGAAGTTCAATATCTAGATTTAGTACTTACAGAAAAAAAGTGTTAGTCTATTTGAAAAAAATCAATATATTTTAAATGTCGATTCGGGATCGAATAAAACAAAGATCAAAAATTGGATTGAACTTTTCTTCAATGTTAAAGTAATAGGAGTCAATAGTTATCGACCTCCGCAAAAGAAAGAAAAAAGAGGAAATATAAAACAAATAATGAAACATAAAATGCATTATAAACGTATGATTATTACACTAAAACCAGGTTATTCTATTCCACTTTTTCCTTCAAAATAAAACTTATTTAATTTCAATAAATAATAACATGACCACCCGTTCGTACAGGACTTTTACTCCGGGCACACGTGATAAATCTCTATCGAGTTTTGATGGAAAAGTTCAATCTCATCCACAAAAGAAATTGACTTCCGGCCAGCATCGTTGTGGCAAAGGTCGTAATAACAGTGGAATTATTACCATACGACATAGAGGAGGAGGTCACAAGCGTCTATATCGTCAAATTGATTTTCGACGTAGTGAGAAAAACATATTGGGAAAAATTGTAACAATAGAAAGCGACCCTAATAGAAGTGCATATATCTGTCTTGTGCACTACAGAGATGGTGAAAAGACATATATTTTGCATCCGAGAGGGATTATGATTGGAGATACTATTCTTTCCGGTCCAAGAGCTCCCATATCAATGGGAAATGCCCTACCTTTGAGTGCGGTTTGAATTATTAATTTACGTAATTGGAAATACCCAATTGGGTTTACAGCAAAACCTTAAAATCTATCACTGATCCAACTAGGTAGGATGCTTTGATGGGATCAACCCCAAAGGGAAACTGAGGATAAAGAGCAGCGGGTGATTGAGTTCAATAGTTTCTGGAATTATTGACTCCAGAGATATGATAATATGGAGAAGACTTAATTGTCTGAAGCATAAACAAATAAGGTAAAGGAACCCTTGTTATGAAGAGAAAGACAAGTAAATCACATTTGATTTGATGGTCAAAGGCAGATTCGAAGCTGAACAGTGAAAATATTTTATTTATAATAAATAAAATTTCTATTTTCAAATGCCTCCTACGTTATCTGGAAGATGCGAAAGCATTAACGTAATTTACCAGGTTCTTTCTCTTCCAACATTTTTTCATCCTCTTTAACCTTTATTTATATATTAGTAAGAAAATAAGACTTTTTGTTTTTTTATTCTTTTTATTCTTTTTGTATTATACAATATATAAACTTTATTAGTAAGAAAAAAAGACTTTCTATTTTTCTTGGTTATTTAAGAGAAACTAAAGCAGTAACTTTTTCTAAAACAGCAAAATAAAAAAAGAAAAACATAAAATGGATTTTTGCATGACTGACTATTACTGAGTATTTTTTTAGTTTAGAACTCAATGATTATAGGATGTGATCTTGTGTGTGAAGGTAATGAAGTGATCCACGAAGCTACTAAATGGAGTCCTGAACTAGCTGTCGCTTGTGAAGTATGGAAAGAAATCAAATTTGAATTTGATACGATTGATCACTTGTAATCAAGTGACTTTCATCTATTTGGTCCCTTAATCAAATCAAACTCAGCCCAATCTTTTCTTTTAAGATTGAATACAAAAATGGATGGGAATAGATAATTCGGCTAGAAAAAAGGGTTTACCTCTCAATTTTCTGGATTATTCGATTGGGTCGGTGGATCAGTAGATCCAGGCCCAGGGGGCAAGGGGCTTCAATCTCTTCTAGCCCGCGCCCAAAGTGGGCTAAAGATCATGTTATCTTTCACAAATTAAATCCTCATGATTGAATGAATTTGTCAAATCTGTTGTAATCTAATAAAAGCTAATTTTGACTCGGCTTTATCCGGAGCTTTAAGAATAAAGTAATAAAGTAAAAAAAAGGTACAATAGCGAGCATATTGTCTAAATAGAAATAGATATTTTATTAAGTCTGTTGTTCATTATTTTTCAACGAATCATCGTGAATTCGTTGGACCGATCAGAAAGAACCTGATGGAGACTTCATTTTCTGTTTTTTGATCAGAAGCGGATTTTATCCGCTCAAGGAATCAAATGTATGTATGTAAAATATATTACATATACTATACATATATATGTATATATATACTATACGCTATTTGAACAAATAAATGAATTACGACGATAAGATCGAGTGAGTCAGATAGAGAAATTTCTTTTTTCGAACGAAAAATACAAAAAAGATCTTTTTGCCCAAGATCTAAAAAAATGGAATAAAAATGAAGCCAAGAATCCAAGAAAGCCATAGCAAAGGGAATATCCCATCTGCTGATTCATTTATGTATTTCAATAAAGCGGGAATATCCCAATGCCAACGGGACACTAACACAAAATACAATTTCGAGAGAATTAAATACAATTTCGAGAGAATTTTCTCTCTAAATTCCCACTTTATAAGTGTCCAAAATTGATGAGAAAGTGCCGACAAAATAGTCAAATTTTGATTCCAATTTTGCCTAATATTGCGCGGGATTGATACCAATTGATCACTAATATTTATTGGTATTTCCGGAAAAGTAGCTAAAAACATATTTTTAGCATATTTCCACCCTGTGGAAGTAAAAATCCATAACCATGACCTATATGTTTGAAACAAACCCCATTTCTCAAAAAGAATATTTATTTGAAGGGTCTTAAAAGAAACTAGAAACTTGAGTTCTGAAACTAAAAACTTGAGTTCCTCTTTATTCAAAAGGTTACCTATGGCTTTGTCTTCCATTATGTTTTTGAAACTTTCTTCTTTTTCTCCCAATTTATTCATTCGCAAAGATATTTTAGATAGTAGATCATCCGGATAAGATTGAGTTTGAATAAGATCTATGTTTGAACTAAAACTGTTTTTGTCTTTAGAATACTGGTCAGAGGTCTTTAAAAAAGGATGGCAAGACTTTTTGTCAAAATTGACAATTTGTGGCCTTATTAAAGGATATTTAGCAAGATCTATAATCGAAATTTCTATATTACTATCAATCAATAAATTCAATTTATGAAGTAAATTAGATGATTGATGAGAATCATGGATTAACGCTTTTTCACGAAGTTTTATTATAGCATCTATAATAGCTTCTAGTTTAGGAGGACAACCCGGCAAATAGATATCCACGGGAATTAACTTAT
Source organism: Sequoia sempervirens (assembly GCA_007258455.2). Lineage (NCBI taxonomy): Eukaryota > Viridiplantae > Streptophyta > Pinopsida > Cupressales > Cupressaceae > Sequoia > Sequoia sempervirens. The sequence continues at coordinate 717 of VDFB02258326.1, read as the reverse complement.
CTACTCCGCGAACGGTACTATAAGAATCTGTACTAAACATTCCTCCTGTAATAGTACAGGCTCCCATAGCAATTACATATTTTGGTTAGGGCATCTGTTCATATAATCTCACTAAAGAAGGAGCCATTTTCATGGTCACAGTTCCGGCTGTTATAAGAAGGTCGGCTTGCATAGGACTGGATCTTGGCACCAAACCGTAACGATCAAAGTCGAATCGCGAACCTATTAATGAAGCAAATTCGATAAAACAACAACTAGTACCATAAAGGAGCGGCCATAAACTAGAGAGTCTCGCCCAATTGGACAGATCGTTTAGAGTAGTTGAAATAACTGAATTCGGAGTTGCTTGATCAAGTAAAGAGAATTCTATAGGATTTATCGCCGGCTTTAGATTTAGATAATTTTCTACTTGCCTTTTACCACTCCAAAATTTGGGAGTTAAGACCATTCCAATGCTCCTGTTCTCCATGCATAAACTAAACCAACAATTAAGATAATCACGAAAATAAAAGCTTCTATAAATGTAAATGGACCCAAAATATCAAAACTCATAGCCCACGGATAAAGAAAGACTGTTTCCACATCAAAAACAACAAAAACTAAAGCAAACATATAATAACGAATTCTAAATTGGATCCAGGTATCTCCCATTGGTTCTATACCTGATTCATAACTAGTGGCTTTTTCCGGCCCTTTGCTTATTGGAGCCAAACTTCT
>VDFB02258325.1:0-88309 GCA_007258455.2 Sequoia sempervirens | reverse complement strand
AAGAAAGTGCATTGGAATGAAAGGGAGATTCATCATTCACAAATGCATCATCTCTAAAAGAGAGTGCATTAGAATGAAAGGGAGACTCATCATTCACAAACACAATGTCTCTAGAAGAAAGGGCATTGGAATGGAGAGAGGATAGAGAAACATCAAGAAAGGTATCAATTATTTCATTATCTTGCACCAAAATATCCTTAGAAGGAATCTCAGGAGAGGGATCAACAAAGAATAATAAGAAAGGAGACAAGAACTCACTTTCACATGCTTGTAAGAGAACTTCTTGAAGCTTCTTAACAAATTTGGAAAGATATAGAAGGAAGAAAGATAGAAAATACATTTTAGAATAGAGATATAGACAGTTCAGCCGATCCAGATCAATCCAGGGGTGACAAAACTGAGAAAAACTGAAAATCCCAATTTTCCAAAAAAAATTGGTATTTTCTAGGTTCTAGTAATTTGAATTTTTAGGGGTCTTCATAGTGGAATTTTGGGTTGAAACTTGTGTTAGTGATGCATATTCAAGGTGGAGAAGATTCAAAACAATGGAAATGTCAATCCTCAATCAAAAGAACTCTTATTCACAATGCATTCAACCTAATAGGCATCAACTCACCCTCAAGGGTCTCAACCCCTCACACTTGCAAATGAACAACAAAAATCCACCAAGACCCATACAAAGGCCCTCAACATGCATACAATAGCAATTGAATCAACTGAAAACAATCTCCAAGACAGATTCTTTGAAATCTCCAAAACTCGCCATTTGACACAAGATTTCCCTATAGTAGTGGAAACCGGATTTTCCAAACCTTTGACCAAAATTTCCCAAAACACTTAAGAAAATAATCATTGACTCAAATACCCATTTCAGAGATACACAACATACAAGAAAATCAAATACACCTTAAGACCAAATGCCTCAAATTTGGGTTTTTCACAATTTTAGGCCTCAAATTAAGCCATTTTTACAAAGAGTCTACCTCTAGATCTCCACCCCAGACCTTCTAACCCAAAACTAGTCTTGACTCAAGTTCCAAAACTAAGGATTTTCCAGGTTTTAGGACCCCAAATTCTCAAACATGCCTCCAATACAAAAACCCTCCTTGTAGCCTAAATAACTAGGGTTTTAAGGCACCCTTATTGAATCTTCACCTTCCTAGTCACTCCTATCGAATATGACTACTCAGAAACATTGCATTAGGTCCACCCATGCTCAAGAAAAAATCACTTGACCTCTGAAATCGTAGTTTCATCATTTCATAGGTCTGAACCACCATTCTCCAAGAGAAAAACACACATTTCCTACCCTTTCTTTCATCCTTCAAGCCAAGGGCTTACTCTTCCATGCCTCCTACTTCCCAATTATCATTCCCTACATTCTACTACATCATCCCACCAAGTTACATTTGAAGACAGTAGGTAGGATGATGGTTATGCCATCAAAACAACCCCAAACCCTTAAGGCTATTTAGGAACCTAGTAAGAACAATTTGATGAATTAAGGCCCTAAAAGATTAAAAAAAACCCTTCCAAGGCACCAAATACAATTTATAACATTTATGCACTGAATCACACAAGAAATCAATGCATATGAAACTTGTATGGCCTACACATAGGCAGAAAATTCAAAAAAAACCAGTGATACTATGAGAAAACAGAGTAATTTCAATGTTTTATTTTTTTCCCTCAACTCCAACAACAATAACTCAAGCCTCTCAAGGCTTTACATATCATTTCTCATCCTCCTCTAACTATCCAATGCTCCTAACCACTAAGCAACCAACTTTTGAAACATATAACCGTTGAGATTACAAATTTGTTGCATTATGCAACTCATAAATTTGGAACCTTTAATGACTCTATTACATCATTGAGATACAATTTTCATATTTTCCTTTTAGGCTTACAAACTCAACTTGTTGACATAATTTAATGCAATAGTGCATTGGACCATCAAACATAGAAATTTGTAACTAGGGGATTAGGTGCTCCTGCACCAGTTAGTCCCTAAAAATAGGTTGCCAAAGGCACAATTTTTTAGGGAAAGAACTAGTCCTCTTGGAGACCTTTCCAACGATGTAAATGGTTTTGAATTCTAATCACCAAGTCAAAATTTATGGCCCCACCAAGTTGGGGTAAATAAATTCCTATTTTTTTGAAAAATATTTTGTTTCACGTTGGGTTCACCAAAATGTAGAGAATGGGGATTCATGGCTCATGAGTTCTCTTCATTCAAAGAACCTCATGGAACGAACTACTCTAAACTACCTCAAGGAACAACGCGAGAGTTCTAGAATTGGAAAGAGCAGGTCATGAATATTTTATGGACAGACTGACAGGCTCTCGGCCAAAGGATGGCAACGCAGGTCTAGGAAGACAGCATAGTGTGTTGGTGTCTCTCTAGCATGTTGACATCCATACAAACCAGGAAGTGAGTTTATCATAGAAAATATCTAAGTGACTACTAGTAATCTAAACGTTAAGAACATACACAATGTGAGAAAGTAACATAAAGTAATGGAACTAGTATAAAGTAAAGTAAATGATGAAGTAAGAGAAGAAAGGAAATACTTACAACCACCCAAGTAATGAAGCCTCCAGCATATGAATGTCATCACTACCTGCATGCATAAGATATGGAGAAAGTGTTGGGGCTATATAAGGCTTTTCCTCAATCAAACCCCCGTTTTGGTGCTCCCACCTACACGGACAACCAAATAGATAGAGAGAAATAAAGTGTGTAATGAGTGATAAAAGAAAACCCCGCTCGAGGAGAAATCATATCACAAATTGTAGGTAATAAAATCAATCCCTGCTTGAGGAGGACAACCCGTATCACAAAATATAGATGCAATAGATAGGGAATGTGTGAAATCCCAAGATGCTCGCAAGCATAAGGCAAGAGAGATATTAGTTGTAAGGCTTAAGAAAGCAAAAGAGGGAGACAAAGATAGCTGCAAGAGCCAAGGGTGTTGCAAAAAGTATTGTAAGAGCTTGAGAGAATTTTTTTGTAGAAAGCAATAGAGTTGTACAAGCTTGAGAGGTCAAGGAGAGAAGTGCAAGAGCAAGAGCTAGAGAGAAGCCAGAAGCACAAATGAATTGAAAAGATAGCTTTTAAGGAGAGAAGAGGAGAAAAAAGAAGCTTCTCGGGTGGTTACAAGGTGTCTTGGGTCATTATCATTGACAAAAGAAGGTGACAAGTGGTAAAAATGTGCAGAAGCGGTCGTTTGAACATTGAAACATCACAAGATGCTAGTGTTCGAACACATCACACTACAAAACAACATGAATGAGAAAAGAACAAGGTTTGATATGAAGCTGACGCACGAAGGTAGCTACTGAAAAGGGGTGTTGAGCATCCTAAGAAGGGAAAAAGGTTGATGCAGGGGCTAAAATGAGCCTACACAAATGCTAGGGGAGTGGACACTAAAGCAAATGCAAGAATGTATGTGAAATTTCAAGGGGTGCAATTTTACGGCATTACAGGTACATATAGAGGAATGCACAAAAAGAGAGAGAGATACACCAAATGAAATAGTACGAGGGATCACATTATGCACATGTAATCACACAAAGAAACATTAAAAATAAAAAACAATGAAAAACACTAGTAAGGTGCATGCGAGTCAACATATAGCAATTCGTCTGCATCCCAATCTCAGTCAGTATATACGGAAGGCAGATAACTAGTCAAAGGAATAATAGCTAGTGTCGAACTAGGACATGCACCATGTTCAACACTCTTATTAGTAGAATTGTCATTTAAGTTCATGGAAGAGGAGAACAATTAATTTAACTCATTATGCACTTGTTCATTAATATTTTCAATATCAATGTCATCATCTAAATTAATCACAACAGGAGTCGAATGACAATGTCTCGAGAAGGTTCTTTTTTACGTTGGGGCGAGGGTATAGAGTCATCATGTATTTCTTTAGGAAAGTTAGGATTTTGATTTTTTATGTTGCTCTTTTGTTCTTTAGTTTGTAACATACGAGCAATAGCATGATGTCTACACCTACACTCTCTAGAATTTTGATTTCATTTCAATCTATTGTCAATTTGCATTTGTGTGGGAACGGGTTTGTCAACCATAGGCTTCTTTACTTCCCTTAGGGGAGGAATAGAAGAAACCATAGGAGGTTGTTCAACCACTTTCTCTTTGGCTTTATAAACTTGTTCAATTTTACGAGGCACAACAGGATTGTTTTGATTATCTCGTAGTCTCTTATAGGAAAGGTAGGAGAATTTTTCATAGGTTGTTCTTGGATATTTGGAAGGGATTTTTGTTCAATCATTGTTTTGTCAAGGATAGGTATCTCAATCACAAGTTTCGGTATGTTTCTAAGGGATAATTTAGCTATGTTCTTTGTATTAAAGATCTACGTCCTCATTTTTTCGATGGTAAAGAAAATAAGAATTTGGTTTATAGTTTATGGGTAATGGTTTATTAGGATCATGAGCTCTAATGGGAGGTAATGAAATCATATTCTTTTCCACAAGCCGTAGCATGATATTATGAAGGGTATCGGGTAGAGGGGTAAATTTTCTATTCCTATCTACAAAGGTAAAAAAAATTGTTGTCTTTATAGCAGCCACTTGGTTATCAACTTGTTGATTTGGTTTAGGGGAATTAAGTTGTAAGACGTGCCTATTTTATTTCTTGAAAAGTTGGTAGCTATTTTGAGTTGCAAATTCAGAATTTTCAAGATGGCTAGGAGGATTTTTCACATCACGACCATAAGCCAAATTCTGATAATCATGAAGGGATGTACATAACTGTGTGAAGGATGGGAATTTCAACTTGGTTTGGGTTTTGTTTTTGTAAATTTGCAATAAGCATTTGTTGAAGGTTGGCATCAGGAATCTTAATGTTTATTTGTGAATAAATAGTTTGGTATCCTTCTATGAAATAAGTCACTTTCTCATCATCCTTTTGCTTGCATGACATTAAATCAGCTAGGGTCATCTTGGGACCCATGTAAATGTGGAAGTGGTTATAAAAGGCATCAATAAACTCATTGAATGAATCAATTGAATTATTCGGTAAAGAGAAAACCCACTCTAAAGCAGTATCCTTCAAGGATATAGGGAATAGTTTAGCCAAAAGTTTATCTTCAAAGATAAAGTCACTACATAAGGTTGTATAAGTGGAAACATGGCTAATGGGATCTCCTTTCCCACCATATTTCTCAAATCTAGGAACTTCTATACCTTGTCGCATTTATGTTCTCAATATCTCTAGGGATAACAGATTGGTTTTGATGTATTTTGAAGGTTGACCATTGTTGTTTTGATTTAGGGTTGCAACTTGTTGAAGGGATGCCATGCTTTACAAAATTATATTGATGGAATCATTGTTGGTATTGTTAGGTGGAGGGGAGTAAGTGGAGTGGTGTATGTATGCAGAGGGAAAGTGAATTGTAAGTTTGTGAGGGTTGATGGTTGAGGAGATATGGTGTTTGAATGCACAAAGTTATAAGAAGTCCATGTGGAAATACCTAATGAATTGTTGACATTACTAGTAGGTTGAATGGTTGTGGTAACTTGAGTACTAGTGTATGTAGGAATAGAAATGGGTATTGTAGAAGGAGGAATTGAAGTTCCACCTTGGCTTTGGGTATACCCCAAAGCTTGAGTACAACTAGTCATGGTAGGGATGGTGTTGTTAACATCATGTACATTGGTTTTAGGTAAGGAAGTCATGGGAAGTGAGGTATGCATGCTATGATCCATAGGGGTTGATTATCAGCACTATTAGAAAGAGAGTTAGAAAACCCAAGATCCATGGTGAATGGTGTATCGTGGGATGACATGAGTCTTGAACTACGTCTCACAACAGTATTGCTAATAGGACACCAAATTGTAAAGCTCATACAAGTTTCACCAACACAATTCCAACCCAAAATGGAAAGAGGCTTAAAATACAATGCAATGACCTAAAATGTAATGTGTAAATGCAATTCTCATATTCTAAACAAGATAATTTACTAATTACACTATACAACAATATGAAAATAAAATATTGTAAATACAATTTTGAAAGCACACAATTCACTAAATGTGCCAAATTAAGCTAGATATGATGAAATTATTGAAATAGAAACTCAGTAAATTGTAACAGAAATCTAAAAGCAGCAAACAGAAGCACAAAAATGAATATTTTAGTGTCCAAAAATTCATATTATGACCTGATCAAGGAATCATTTTCCCTAGGGTGAATGGGTCATAGATTAGGGTTTTAAAACTAATTTTAAAAAAAATTAAGTCTTTTTTAGTTGTTTTCATATTCAAATTTGTAACAGTAAGTTTTAGCTTAAGTTTTCTTTCGATGCAATGTGAAATGCAAGTGAAAAATGTGACAAAATGATAACCTAAAAGACCTAGTTTGATTGCAATTTTTGTTTCAAATTTCAAATGAAAGTTAATAGGATGTAAATGATATGCAATATGATTGGGTTTTTTGTATTTTTCATATTTAAAGAATGCAAAAAATGCAATCCTAAACCTTAGATGAAATGCAAAGTTGAATACAAATTAGACACCCTAAATGAGACCTAATTCAATGCAAATGAATGCAAGATCTAAATCTAGGATGAAAAGGACTCCAAAAATCATAAAACTACAATGCTCAAAATATCAGGTTCACCAAAATTAAATAAAGGAAAAGAGAAAGGAGGTGAGGATGAACCAAAATGGAGAACAAAGTGGTGCACCTCTTTTCACTCTAATTTCATTCAATATGAGGGTTATGATGTGTAAATAAGCTACAAAAATTAAATCTAACTGATATAGCAGTCAAAAGGAAAGTTTTAAGAGGGTCAAATTTTGTGTACCTATTGCAAAAAGTGTTTTTTCAGACCTCACTAAGGACTTATTCGCTCTATGGAGAATGGGTCTTGGCTAGGGCTCTAGAAAATCAATTTCTGGGTTCTGTTCTTCTCAGTCTGCGCTCCCAGATCCTAGTTGGGCATTGTCGAAAAACCAAAAATAAATTTTGTAGCTCAATTTCCATGATTTGACAACTTTCTTAGCAACTTTGACAACTTTTGCAATTTTTTTCTCCAAAAGATCTTCAACCTAAAACCTGCAATCACACATCAAAGGAGAGAAAAATGTTTTTTTTTTGGGGCATAGCGGTTTGCCTTTGTCAAACCTCATTTTGGTAATTAAACCTTGAAATGAAACAATGCATAAAGGAATAATGAATGAACAAAATGCAATGTCACAACTCACCACACCTTAGTTGAAACCTTAGATTGTAGATATGCAAACTAGCATGAAATGGCCTCAATGGGCATAGATCTTGATCATGAACTTGTCTTGAAAAAAATTCTTTGAAATGCTTGATTGATCTTGAATGCTACATCAACACATTAGCTCACCAACATGCATGATGCACTAAATCTTTGACATGATGATATGACTCTTGATTGTTGCAATAATCTCCCCTTGAATGCCTTAGAAATGCTCCTGAATTCTCTTGAATGCTCTAGCTTGATCTCATAGAGTCTCATAAATGTTCTAGGTGAAAAGATAATGAAATAACCTTGTACTTATACATATCTTATCATTAATTCTCAAAATTCAAGTATCACAAGACGAAATCAAATCTTTGATTTGAAATCATTAAAATACCACCAAAAACATATTTAGAAGAGGGTTCCTAGGTCTAAGTGAGGACCCATTCTCCATGTGGCAAATGGGTCTTGGGTCACTCACCTAGGGTCCACACTTCGGACAATGTGAAATGTCATATGAAAATAGGGTCCTATGACCTAGTGAGGACTCATTCACCAAGTGGTGAATGGATCCTAGGTCACTAACCTAGGACACACACCTTCTAAAATCAAGTGTTGTGTTATGGCATTTATGAATGTCAAGTTTTATCCCTCAGAATTTGCATTTAATTAAGATTGGATTTGAATTAAAGGGGCCAATTAAGGAAAATTAACCTCAATTGATTAATGAAGCCCTAGATTAGTGTGAAAAGTAATTTAGAACTAGAACTAATAATGTTCATATATTAATTGATAACATATTTAATCATAACTAGGAGGTCATATAAAATTATGATATATTAAAATATTAACATTTAAGATGAATTTACAAGTTCAATATGGTAATTAAATTTAAATTGTATAATTCATGATTAAATGTCTATATGTTAGTTAGAATGGGTGTACCTAGTAATAATAAATTGGTTGCAAGATAAGGAATTAAGGTAATAGGGTATTAGGGATGATGTAATCCCACATATCCATCCATATATATCTCATTTTAACCATGATGAACTAGACTTATTAAGTTACACTCTACACTACATAAACATTACTATATTTAATTGTGGTGGTTGGGTATAAGTAGTTGATCATTATTTGATATGACATATCCATGTCCTAACATGAGGGATATAGCTATGGATACTTTCAAACATAGGGCCTGATCATATATTGTTCAAGAGAGGCCCCACATACTATTATTGGATTAATAAGTGGAGAAACCCTAATAGTAAGACAAGTCTCATGATGTTAGAAATATTTGAATTGATGTTGGAGGGAATTTTATAAGAGAGAAGAGTGAGTTGGATTAAACATATTATGATATGTTGCATTGGGTTGTTTTAAAAATTTCTTGATGATTTGTGCATGATGAAAAAAATAAACAAAAGAAAAATCACCAAGTGTATTGGTAAATGAATATGTGAGGGATAAAGAATGAATGGAAAACATATTTAAGAAATCATAGAAATAATGAGTAAGTGATTCATATGAATTAAATTAACTAAGTATATTATTATTTGAAGGATTTGAAAGAGAAGACATACCTATTCATTATAATAAAATTTAAATGGAAAGGTAGTGAGATATTGAGAGCATTGAAGAACAAGAAAATGTATGATGAGGATTTTATTTTTTTCTGAAAGAAATAAATGAAAAAATATTCTTCAAAGAGGACTAGTATGAAATACTATAGAGTTTGAGAAGATAATTAAAAAACAATGACATTATTATCAAATATGTAGAATGATACATTGACATGCATGATGAGAAAGGTGTTAAAATTTTAAATTATTGAATTTATGTAATGCAATTACTTTTCCTACATATAAGAATTTAGAATTAATTATTTACTTGAGAAATCATGAGTACTTATTTTAATGGGCCGTATGGACATGTGGAAAATTTTAGATTGGGGTACTTAAGTGGGTTTATTTATATATAAAAGAAAATTATAACTATAATTAATAATAAAAATAAGATATATACCTAGACATACATTTATTTTCCCATGAGTCATCATGCCAATATTTGTGTTAAGATTGAAGATATATGACTAAAGTTTCCAAAATGTATCCTAGGATGTAAAAAGATAACTCGTGTGCATGATAATTTATATGAACATATAGGTGATTGTAAGCATGGAAAAATAAGAGAAACCTTTAGAAAAAATATAATATATAATGTACATGTACATAGAAGATTGCACATTAATTTTAGAATGCTTTGTGTTGAATTTTTTATATTATAATTTAATAAGACATATTAAATTTATAGAAAATATTATCAATAGGAGTATGCAAATGTTCATCATAAACTTCTTGAATCTAGTAAACGTTGTATATGATAGCCTCAACAACCTATTTTTTATATTCTTTAGAATCCTCATGTTCATTGTATCATAGAGAAGGGGTTCAAGAAGTTGTATGATCATATTTATGAGGGGTATCAAAAGGTAAAAATTGTTGGAGGAAGTAAGGGTTGAGGGGGAGAGGGAATAGTATAAGAATGAGGATCAAAGATGCAAGGGGGGGGATATGATCAATGGATCATAATTAAACAAATGAATGAAAACTAACCAATTTAAAAATGAAAGTAATTATAATTTGACATAAATTAGAATTGGAAATGTAAGTCAAATGAGTTCATTATCTAGAATGTAGGTCAATATAAAAGAAATTTTTCTTAATTTAAGTTCACGATAAATTAGATAAAAATAATGGCATCATAGAATGGGTAAAAGATCCTAAATTTTTTATAACATGAACACATGAGAGAACATTATATCCATGTTCATATCCATGTCCTAGTGTGAGGGATAGCTACATGTAATCTTTCAAACTATGAATTTCCAATCAATAGGTGTGTAATTTGAGCATAAGGTAAACTCACATCCTTATCTAATTTTACTATATCTAGTTAGTTTTAGTGTTTAGAGTTTATGGCTTAGGGTTTACAATTTACAGTTTAGGGTTTAGGGTTTAGGGTTTTGGTTTTTATATCGTTTAGGAAATATTATTCTTTACAAGTTTATTGTACATCCATTATTTTGATGTCATATATTTAGAAATGGGTTTTACAAGCTATAAAATTCATCTTAATTATGAAAATTAAAATAACCTAAAATATAAACCATGTAATTTTAAACTATAAACATTAAATTATATACTTAAAATATAAACCCTAATTACAAACTATAAACATTAAATATATAGCAAAAAAAACTATAAATCCTAACGTGGAGGTCGCTAAAACTCGTTGCATGGAAGGGAGGTGGCAGGCACAGCATCGAGCTACAAATAGCTCCAAAAATGGGTACCCATTTTGTCTTGGTTGCTCTTAATCCATAAAAGTGTAGGAAAAAATGACTGACAATCATTTAAAATAAATAAATAGATTTATAAAATGTATACTCGAAGTGTAATGGGTACCCATTCTAATTTTAGGCTCAATATCCCATTCTTGTCGATATTTTCTTTGGTCAAAACTTCCCCTCTTTTTGGACCCAACTTCTTGCACTTACCCAAATGTATTATAGTAACCCTTAACACTAATAAAAACTCTAAATCTATGTGTGCAAGTTGGCATGCAATAAGCACATAACAAAATGACAACTATAAATAGATCAATAATATGATTAAATTCAAAAAAAACATTAAATCATATCATGGAAATGGTGCTAATATGTTGGGAGTTTTTCCTACTTTCTACCTTTCCTTTATTCTAAAAAAAGTCCTAAAAAAATCTCCGAGGTATGCTAGAATTTAAAATAACAAACACAAGAAACAATAATTGCACAAAATAAAAGGAGGACTTGCACATGAGAGAAGGATCATCTATCCATCTTTGATCTCCACCAAGATTATGGGATATTCCCTTTTAGATCCCTCAAAAGGATAAATTAATTTTAAGCTCCCTTTAGAAGACTAAAATGTTCAAGACCTTTTAATTTGATAATTCTTTTGAAACTATCTACTAGCTAAACTAAGCCATTTTCATAAAATTACAAGCCCAATTTAATTATTAGTTATATGAATTATGTTAAAAAAATAAGAAAAATAGAGTCATTTTCAAGTGTAAAAATGTAGACCCACATATTTATAAGGAGAACATGAAAGAAATATAGAAAATTGTGACAACATTCTATAGCATTGCATTCATTGTCCAAGTTGATTAATTTAAATAATTTACTCCCAATACCATCTCCATTGCTAAAAAGGAGTAGGTGATTAAAAAAATCTCAATTTGGTGCTTATTCTTACACAGATTCAAGTGTCAAACATAAAGATAGAAAAACAATTCAATTTCTTTATGTATTTTAAATAGCCTAAATTTCTTCATCTCCTCTTGTAAGACTTAGGCTACCAAATACCTCATAACCACAAAAATCAAATTCTACTTAGTAATAAACTACAAAATTTAGTCACTTCATATGCTAAGTATGAAAATTTTCTTATTAAAATAATTCTTTAGTAGGAAATTTTATAGTATTATTTGAATAGCAACTAAAAAATCTTAACAAGGGTATAGAAAATATATACACAAAAAGTGACATTTCCTAAATCAAACAATGAAACATTGGAGACAATTTAAAATATTCAAATTAAATAATTCTTATATAAGATGTCTCAAAATAGAGACATGAACATCTTACAAAAAATATTTATGACATGAGCTCAAAAATGCTTTCTTGGAAATAAGACTCTTGTTCATATCTCAAATATTTTTAATTGTCCCTATGTACAAAGTATGCATGTTCTACTTATATGAGAGCAACAATTATCATCTCACCTAAATAACTAACACTTATCACCTCTTATTACAATAAAAAAAATATGTGGTTACATTTTTTAAAAGTGCTTATTGGGTTTAGGCTTTCCAATATCTAGGATTTAGTTATTTGAATGAGAATAAACTTAAGGCTAAATTTATTGTATCATAAGAAGACACTCATCTTTATCTTTGTTAACTTTTGAGTGTGTTTTGTGTAATGCCCCCGTCGCAAACCTTAGAGGACAACACTCTAGCAACAAAAAACAGAACAAATTTTATAAAAAAAAAATGTAATGTTACAAGGTTGCAAAGAATATAAACTTCCATACTATCCTATGTCCTCTATGGTTCACAACAACATTACGTAATCCCCATTATCTAAATTAACAAAACCCATATAGATTTATAATAACCAGATTCTAACATCAATTAAGAATCACATCTACTCATTACATATAATCAAGTGATTCATGAGATATCACCATAATATAAATATAAAAGATTAACTAATACATCCATTCCACTTAACATGTACAATATCATTGAATACATAATTCATCACATAATAGAGTTACATTAGTTTCATCTTTTACAATTACATTATGTACAATAATGCCTCCTCGTTACATGTGAGGAGTGTTCAACAACATGGTACATGATACTTTAATTGAGATATAGTACAAATACAAATACAAGGATCACAAATGCCAAGAGCAGATATAGTGTATAAGTCTTCGGATCAAGTGAAGTCACCACAACACGTACCAGGGAAGGGAACCCAATGGAGAATGAAACACGTTCCACCCAACTGTGTGGACCCAAAGGTTCACCCCCCATGCTAGGAGGTAGCGAGGGCCCCACCATCACTGATAGACAAAGGACTGAAGACTTCAAAAGGCTGACATGACACACAAGAGCAAGTAGAACAATATCAAATAATAGGGACTAAATTTTCAAAGGCACAAAAATATCCAAGGTAAATCAAAAGACAAAGGGATACATGGTTATCGTAGGGGAAGTGTCATCACATAGTTTTTCATAGGTTATCCAAGTAGATCTTCCTAGGCCCCAGCCCCCATTCTAGGTTACCCTGGTAGCTTCTACCGATCTTTGGCCCCTCATGCAAACTTATGCAAAATCAACATGTCTCTCATGGAGATGAGGTAGTTGATTTTTCCATTCCAGGCCTTCTCAACTCATCTCAAGCCTATAAAAGTGTTTGATCCCTGAGCGGGGTATTGACTTATCTTGTTTAATGTTATTGCTACCCAACCCTCCTAGTTTATTTTAGGTTATCACTTGTTTACAAAACTTCCACATGGGTTATCCTTGCGCCACTTTGTGCGTCGGCCCCCATTGGAAGCCACTCCCCTACTGATAATAAAAAACCACTAAAATAGAAAACAAATCCACTTGCACAACTCAAAACTCAAAGTAAGTCACATGGCGAGGCATTAACCTTCCCACTCACAAGTTTCAAATTCTAACCACGAGGTGAACATATTGTGCAAGATAAACAGCCATCATAAAATAATCAAAATAAATTCTCCAATATCAAGTTAAACAAAGTCCCTGTCAAGGAACACATCACCCTAGCCTCTAGAAGACTCTAAAAGGTCATTACTAGAAAAGAATTGTACATAAATTAATACCCATAATCGTTTCTAAATCCTAAGCCAAACACTTTTTGAATTAACAATTCAAATCATAAGAGTACATGAAACTAAATTGTACTATAAGATATCCATTCATGCTTATCACTTACTAATCAAACTTCAAAGTAATTTCTCGTATTATGCATTCCCATAGTGTATCTCATTGAAGTTTTATTAGACTTTTCTAAACACAATTTCCTTAATTTACACCTTAAATAAAAATACATAGATATCAGAAATAATCTAATACTAACTATAATACAAACGTACGAATGCATATATATACATCTATATACATATATATATACATACATACATTTATATATATATAAATGTGTATGTGAAGAAATATATAATAACGACTCAACAAACTGCCACAGCGAACATGCATAGACTGTTTCTTTTATAGAGGAAGATCAAGGTGCATTACACGGAAATCACCATGCAATTTTCACAATATACCAAACAATATTTCGCCTTAAGCAATTCTAATCTCATTACCAAATAAATCCTTTGATACAAAAGAATGTCAAATGTAGGGAAGATATAAATTATGAACAAAAGATTTTACTATACAACAGATTTGTTGGCAAGAGAAATAGTAAGAACTCAATGACTAACAACTACTAACATTAACTTGATTCAACTCGAGTGTATCCAGATAATGAGCATGCAACTAGAGGCGTACAATTCAAGTTAGGCTAACTAAAGAAACCCTTTGTGCTAAAGCATTAAGGCTTAGTTTAAGTGAATTTCCTTTGAGATTGATGCTTACAATACAGAGATTCAAGAAAGGATTATGTAGAGAAAGGCGACGGCTTGTAAGCTGAAAAAGGCTTGCTACAGGATAAAGATTGTAGTGTTTCCAAATGAAGATAAGGCTGTAGTGGGTGGAAATGAATGCCAAATAAAAAAGACATTGAATGGTACAAGCACAACAAAATTTTAAAACTATTTCAAGGTAAAACCAATGCCCGTCTCAGACGTGAGTATATACGTATGCTCCAGTGTTCAAAGAATTCAATCTAGATGAAATACAGTTTGGAGAAAAGAAGAGACTTGAAATATTTACAAGGAATAACTCCAATATAAAGAGGGATTTCGAATATGATTCAACTAAAGTCCAATAATTGAATTATGTTGAAATAACAGGGCACTGGGAGTTAAGAATTCAGAATATTGTAACAGCAAGCTGAAGAATGGCCAGAAAATCTATATAAAGATTGAAAGCACTATGAGTAGCATAGTTCAACCTTTTCCACTTTGTTTTCAATTATTTTCTTATGATATATTTTATTCTTTAATAGTTATGATTCCAACACAACATTTCAAATACAAAGAAATCAAAATTACAGAGGAATACAATTTCTTGACTGCAATTCCTACAATTTTCTTTTAATTCAAAATCAAATAATCAAGAATCAACGAATTTCTACAGGAACAGAGTACAATGGAAGAAAATGGTGGAACTTGGAATGATTTTACACAGCTGAACTGGACTATGGTTGTCGGATTCAAAACCAAGTTGTAGCTTCGGCTTCTTCCAAAATTTCACTCTGCAATTTTAGCAACTCCAAACAATCTGAATTCCACTGTCACTGTGAAACCCCCAAATCTCAAAATTTTCCAAATGTTTAGAACAAGTTTTCAAGGAAAAACCCCAAAAGGATATTCAAGGCAAACCTTCCAAAATTATTTTTTTCATCTGAGAAAAATAATCCAATTTCCCATGTGCAGTTAACTCCACTTTCCCTTTTATTTATTAATCTCCACTATGTTAATAATTACTTTATTTTCCCAAAACCTTCCTTCCACTTTCAAATTTTTACTTAACTTATCTTTCGTTAAACTTTTAACCCTTTCTCAAATTTACATACAATAGTCAAATAATCAACCCATTAATTTACTAACTTATTATTTTAATTTCTCATAAAGTTTGACACAAAAGTAATATTTATATTATTTTATTATTTTATTTTTTAAACATTAGATCTTAATTCATTAAATAAATACTTTCACTGCATTTGTTTCAATTTTATTCTTCTAATTTAATAAGACTTTTATTTTCATGAGTCAAAGCCTTCAATTTGACAATTTAAGTTTAATGAAATAATCGAACAAGACACAAGTCAAAAGCATGACTCAACGATCAGTCAAACAATACCAATCAAAAGAGAAACGAAGGTAAAACGAAAACAATGGAGACAAACCAACACAACTGACTTACAAACAGACTGTAACAATAGGTATTCATCCTCGATGAGAACGATGGCTCGATGTGGGGGACCTAATGCTACCTCCAAAAAAACAACTCCATTGGGATTTTGACATGCTCAAACCTAATAATCAAGTGGATTTGATGCCTTGTACCTGGGTATGTGCAGGATCATCATGGAAAAATAGGCCCTTAAGTGGCGATAAAATTCAGAAAAATCAGAGTTAGGAAACTTGACATAAAATTTTGAATAAGTTATCTATATTATTTCAAAAATATGTATAGAATTTGTAGCAAATTGAATGTAGTTTCTAAACTACTAGGTTTTTTTTTTTTAAATCTATTTGGTGAAAATTTGAAATTTCAATGCAGTAGCACTTAAATTTTAGGGAAAAAATAACAATTAGGTTTATGTCTAACAACCCTAACCACAATAAAATGATAATATTTTTTATAAGATTTTATATATAAGTAGAGGACACTTGTCCCAATGTGATGCATATTTTTTTGTAATTTTTTTCAAGTAAATAATTAATTATGAAATTTTTATTATAGCTTTTAAAAAATATAAAAACTCCTATGTCTAACCACCTTAACTTGGTCAAAACTTCATGAAATTCATTTTTTTTAATCCTATAGTATGTGAAGCATAGAATGTGATGCATGTTTTGGATTCAAAAAATGTGATATCATTTGAAAGCTATAGATTTTTTTCAATCGGCCTATCAATCAAGACTTTAGTCATAATTCAAATAGAAAATGAATAATAATTATTTATTAAATTCAAAGTAAAGCATAATTTGTATTGGTGGAAAGCTGAGAATCTCCTTTAAAAACCCTTTTTGTTTCATCAATTTTGGGTTAAAAAAAGTTTTCAGCCACATACCCTACACATACCCATCATATCGCCACTTTTTGGCCCATCATGATCCTACACATACCCACCTGCCTGCAGCAAAACATAGGGTTGAACATGTGCATAATAAAACAACTAGTCACACCGTGAAGGGAAAATCGCAGCGTCACAGGGCACTCGCAAGAAAGTGATGTGACCTTGTTTCCCTTCACCCATTCATAATAACTGATATCAAAACATGACCATGCATATATCCAACAAACACATAACATCATATCCATGATAACTCATTTAAACAATTAACTAATATGCTAACCATGATATAAGTAAGAAACATCAGATATCACAATGTCATCAAATATCCTCAACTAATCATCATAGTGTCATCAAACAGTCACCATATCAAATCATTAAAGTATCACAATATCTAAATAACATCCAACAATATCATAGTGTCTAGCAAATAGTATCATAAAGTCCAAAAAACAATATCATAAGGTCTAGATACATTCCAAGTAACTGTCCAAGCAAGGTCAACTGAGGGGGCATTACATCCTCCCCCCAAGGACCAAGCTTACTCCTGGAAGCCTGTAAACAGATACTGATAAAGCTATCTCATCTTGGAAGCATCCTCCTAGATATTAGAAGAATCGTCATTCGGATCCCATTGGACCCTAACCTGCTCAATGTCTCATCCCCTAAGTGTGAGTCTCTTGTGTTGAATGACGCCCACTGGCTCCAAACCCAACAGCCCATCCTCTACCTATAATGCATTCCAATCAAGGACGTGAGATATATCTAGATTATAAGGTCTAAGTACTTAAACGTGAAACACATCATGAATGCGTGAGAGACTAGGCAGAAAACCAAGACGATACGCTACAAGACCAATCCTCTCCAAGATCTCAAAAGGCCCAACAAAGTGCAATGCTAGCTTAGAGCCTTTTCCATAATGGATCGGGCTCTTTCGTGGTTGCACCTACAGGAATACCTTATCACCAACTAAGAACTGACAATCCACCCTATGAGCATCGACATATTTCTTTTGTCTATCCTGGGCTGCTACCAAATGCTCCCTAATGCGAGCCACCTAATGCTCCATTTCATAAAGCATATTTGGACCAAGAAGAACCATGTCCTCCAAATGATCCCAACTCAACGAGGTCTGACACAGATGACCATATAATGCCCAGAAAGGAGGCATGCCAATAGAACTGTGATAGTTGTTATTATATGCAAATTCTACCAAAAATAGGTAGTCCTCCCAATGTGACTGCTAATCCATGACATACATCTGAAGCATATCCTCGAGGATCTGATTGACCCTCTCAGTCTTCCCATCAGTCTCTGGATGATAAGTTGAACTGAAGTTCAACTACTGAGTCCCCAAAGCATGATGTAGGGATGTCCAAAGAGCTGAAGTAAACATTGGATCTCTGTCTGAAAATCCGGCAAGGAATACCATGTAACCTGACAATGTCTTCCATGAAAACTCTAGCCACTTATGAAGCATTGTATGAGGAACAAACGGAAGAGAAGTGTGCTACCTTCGTCAACCTCCACAGTGACCATAATGGCATCATTCCGACATGAAGAAACAAGAAAACTAACAATAAAATCCAATGAGATAATGTCCCATTTCCACTCAAGAACCAAGTGAGGTTGCAAAATTCCTACAAGATGTTGGTGCTCTTCCATCACTCTCTGAAACTCCAGACATCTCGACACAAAATCAGCAATATCTCTCCTCATACCATCCCAGAAGTACAACTATTGAAGATCAACGTGCATCTTTTTGATACTAGGATGAGATGAATATGGTGCCTGATGTGCCTCTGACATGATCAAAGTACGAAGATCTCAAAAGGAAGGTACATAAATGTGACCCAAATGTCGTAACAAACCATTAGACTCAAGGGAATATCCTACAAACCTACCCTCAAAAGCTCTACTTGACTCCACCTCAGTCTTCACCTCCTAATACCAACTATCTAAAGGAAGTGCTAATAGGATCTGACTCCTCAAATCCACATTGAGAGTCACTGTCGATAACTCATCTCTCTGCCTACTAAGTGCATCTGCCACTACATTATCATTTCCCTGAATGAATTTCACCTCAAAATCATATTCACATAAGAACTCCATCCATCATCTCTATCTCGCATTTAGATTAGTACGTAAAGATATACTGCAAACTATAGTTGTCTGTGTGCAGCTCAAACTGATGCCCCAGCAAAAGGTTCCTCCACCTCGTCAAAGCATGTATCACAGCAACTAACTCTAGATCATGTGTAGGGTAATTCATTTTGTGATCCTTGAATTTGTGAGACTCATATGCAATCACGCGACCTTCTGTTGGAAACTCAAGGGTAGACAACTGAGAGGGGAGGTGAATCAGTTGTCACCAAATTCAAACTTATTCAACTTATTAACCTTATTCTTAGATCTGATCATTAATCATGAAAGCATAAATGAACAACACATTAGAATCACACATAACACCAAGATTTTTATGTGGAAATCCTATTAGGGGAAAAACCACGTTGGAGATCATTCTACAAGATTATACCTTGTTAAAAGTATAAGAAAATATGAATGGGGAATGCACATCCATTCAAGCACACTACCTAGAGCTCACTACTCAAATACAAATAGGCTTACTGCCCAAAGGAAGACACACTGTCTTACAAAAAGGTTCTGATTAAATCCATCATACTTTGAACTGAGAAAATAGCATATGCTAATGCCTGGTTATAGTTCTGGTTAAGCTCATGAACAATTCTTCACTCTTCTTCACTCTTCTTAATTCTCTGCTCTACCTTCGAATGATTTGAAAATTATTTGCACACAGGACTCATACACTTTACACACTTATACACTCTCATACATCCAAATGATTAAAACAATCGCTCTTATATATCCGCAATAAGAAATTACATCGCTATAAGTCAGCCTCAATGAAATAAAATAATATAAACAATCGACCCAAAACAATAAAGATTATTCATTCGAATCAACCAAGGTTGGCCACAACATAGTGAAGACCGAAAAAAACATCTTGAAACATGAACCACTTCAATTAATTACACCTCGAAGATCCACAACACGCTTCAACACCTAGTTGGCCATGAACATGAAAAACATGAACACACAAGAGAAAATCTCAGATCACGAGCACAACAATCAATGCGGATGTCCAACACAGATAGAGCGTGAACTAGAAACATCCAAAAACACCATGAAACATCAGAGAAGAATCCACAGCAACTGAACTTACTGATCTTCACTTAGGAACACAAACTGAAGTAACAGAAAAACTGTCAGAATACAAATCTTCATAACTTGATCAAATCTTCATGTGGATCTCTGAAACTTGATGTGGATAAACTAGATATACTCAGCAAGAAACCCTTTAAATTACAACCTCATATCATCAACGTACTGATCACACTGACAAACTAAACTTCACTTCACCACTGACAACCTGTAGCACTTTTTATTACAATTTTCTCAATATCCTCGACATATATATCTTTTAATGCAACAATGATAATAGTGTTGACATCAATGACAACCACATATCAGCAGTACACCACAACATCCAACAATATCCCCTTTGGCATTGATGGCAACCCATGATGTAAAAAATACCATCAACACAACTACACTTACTCCTTAGGTTCTGACTCTTCTCCTCAACTCTTCTCTTTCAGAAAGATTTTCACATTGCTCTTCTCCCCAAAAAATATTTTTCTCCCCCTTTGACATCAATGGCAAAGATATCTTCTATGCAAGCTCTAAACCACATACCTGAACTTCTGAACATCTAAACATCTAACTACTCCCCCTGAGTAGCAGGCACCACAACATCAATCTGAATCATAATATGATCATGAATTGCACGAATTGATGCAAACCAATGCATCCTCAGTTCTGATTAGGAGGGTTAATCACCCCTAACTTCCCTCTGAGATACTCAAAAGTATCCTTTGGCAACGGCTTAGTAAATATTTTTGCAATCTGCTCCTTAGTAGGCACATACTCCAATCTGACCTCCTTTTCACTTACCTTCTCTCTCAAAAAGTGAAACTTAATAGATATATGCTTGGTCTTAGAATGCAGCACCGGATTCTTAGAGATGTTAATAGAACTTGAGTTACCACATAATATAACAATAGGCTCATCACACACAACTCCGATATCCTTCAACATTTTTTTCATCCATAGGACAAGTACAATTATTAGTAGCAGCAATGTATTTGGCCTCGGCAATAGACAAAGAAATAGCATTCTTCTCTTTTCTTAACCATGAAATTAACTTCTTTCCCAAGAAAAATGCTTCACCACTAGTACTTTTCCTGTCATTCACATCTCCTTCCCAATCAGCATTAGTAAAGGCACTCAAACTAAGATCATCATCTTTAGGATACCATAGACCAAAATCAATTGTCCCGTTCAAGTATCTGAAAATCTTCTTCACATCAGTCACATGATATTCTTTAGGATCAGCTTGAAATCTAGCAAAAATACATACAACATTCATGATATCAGGCCTAGTTTTAGTCAAATAAAGCAATCCACCAATTGTTGATATGTATCTAGTCTGATTTTCCTTTGGAGAATCATTATTAGTTGTCAACTTGCATCTAGTCACCATGGGTGTACCAACTGGCTTTGAATCTTTCATACCAAATTTCTTCAACAATTCTTTCACATACTTGGAATGAGATATGAAGATCCCTTTATCCAACTGAGTAATTTGCAATCCCAAGAAAAATTTCATCTCTCCAATCATTGACATCTCAAATTCATTTTGCATCTCATTAGCAAACTTCATACACAAGCTATCATCTCCTCCAAATATGATATCATCAACAAAAACATCCACAATCAAATCTTTATCATCATTCTTGAAATATAGATTACTTATCCAATCTGGCATACCAAGCTCTAGGGGCTTGCTTGAGTCCATACACTGCTTTCTTCCATCGACAAACCATATCTCCCTGATCAGTTAATTGAAATCCATCTAATTGCTCAACATACACCTCTTCTTCCAATTCACCATTTAGAAAAGAAGATTTGACATCCATCTGATAAACTGTGTAGTCTTTGTAAGCAGCATAAACAAGAAACAATCTCATAGCTTCAATTCTAGCAATAGGGGCAAAGGTTTCTTCAAAATCAATACCTTCCATTTGTGAATATCCCTTACATACCAATCTTGATTTGTTTCTAACCACTTCACCTTGCTCATTCAGTTTGTTTCTAAAGACCCATTTAGTTCCAATGACATTCTTATCCTTAGGTCTAGGAACAAGAATCCATGTATCATTCCTTTCAATTTGTTGCAGTTCCTCTTTCATTTCTTCAACCCAATGTTCATCTTTGCATGCTTCATTCACATTAGTAGGCTCAATCTTTGAAATCAAGTAATATTCTTCTGCAATCTTTCTTCTATTCTGAACACCTTTGTTCTTATCACCTATGATTTGATTCTCTGAATGATTCAATCTTACATACCTCAGAGTCTTCTTAGAATGTTCTTCAAATTTAGGCTCTTTTGGTCTCTCTTATGTTCTTTTACCAATTTCCCCTTCTTCTTGATCTTCTTGATTCACTAGAATAATTTGCACTTTATTTGAATTTTGACCTTTGTTTGTATTGTCACTTTGATCATCAAAATCATATCCATAGGTTCTTGATAGTGTACAAAAGTCTTCATCAACCTTAACATTTGCACTTTCAACCATCTTCTTCAATCTTTTATTGTAACACTGGTAGGCCTTTCTCTTAGTAGCATAACCTAGAAAGATTCCTTCATCACTCCTAGCATCAAAATTTCTTATATCTTCATCTCTTTTGATATAACACTTGCTTCCAAAGATCTTGAAATATTTAACAATAGGCTTTTGACCAGTCCATAGCTCAAAAGATGTCTTACCAGTATCAGCTTTGATTTGTACCTAGTTAAGTGTGTACACAGCAGTACTCACAGCTTCTCTCTAGTAGATATGAGGTACATTTCTTTCCAACATCATGGTTCTAGCAGCATCTAGAATTGTTTTGTTCTTCCTTTCCACAACCCCATTTCTTTGAGGGGTCCGCGATGCAGAAAAACTGTCTCTTTATTCCATGCTCTTCACAAAAAGAATTAAACTCGCCGGAAGTGAATTCACCACCTCTATCCGATCTTAGACACTTAATCTTCAAACCTGTCTTTGTCTCAACCATAGCCTTAAAAATATTGAACTTATCCAGAGCTTCAGATTTCTCCCTTAAGAAAGTATCCCACATCATTCTTGAGTAGTCATCAATAAGCAACATGAAGTATATGTATCCTTGTAAACTTCTAGTTCTATCAGGACCACACAAATCAGTATGCACAAGATCCAACAATCCATTTGAATTTTGTTGTTTACTCTGAAATGAAATTTTTGTTTGCTTTCCTAACTGACATTCTTTGCATATGGAATTAGTAGGTTTCATCAGCTTAGGAAGATCTCTCACAGCCTTAGTAGAACTTATCTTCACAATATTATCAAAGTTAACATGACACATTCTCCTATGCCACAACCAACTTTCATCAACTTGATCATTCAAAAAACTTTTACTAACAGCACTCAAGTGGAAAATATTATCTTTTTTTTTTGTACCTGATGCAATCACATTTCCAGAATTTCCCAATATTTTGCACTTACCATCCATGAACTGAAGATTGTATCCCTTATCAACCATTTTTCCAACACTCAAAAGATTATGCTTCAAACCTTCAACATACAAGACATCATCAGTAGTATGCTTACCATCAAGAGAAATGCAACCTCTTCCATGGATCACACTAGCTGTATTATCACCAAATCTCACAACACCACCATCATATTTTTCAAAACTCACAAACTTTTTTTTATGTCTTGTCATATGATGAGAACAACCACTGTCAATTACCCATTCATCTTTCTCTTCAACTCGAGAAGCTAGGGTTTTCTCCACATTTGCACAACTAGCAGATTCAGTAGACACGGGATTATTTTCCTTGATAGCAATAAATACAAATTCATCTTCACTTGCATTTGCTTTGTCAAATTCATCATTTGTCACACCATCAGCAACATAGTAAAACTTCTTTTTGAATTTAGGCTTGTTAAATCTTGGCTTGGAAACTCTTTCAGGACACCTTGATGAAAAATGACCTATCTTATTGTAAGAGAAACATTTAATAGGAAGCTTTCCTTTATACTTACCTTGTCCTCTAGATTCTCTTTTCACAATCAATGCTTCAAGTTCTTCTAGCTCTCTTTCTTCTTCATCCAATAGTTTCATTTCATCCTCATACTTGAATGTCTCTCTTGATGACATTTCACCTAGACCATATCTCTATTTATCTCTTCCAGAAGTAGTAGCCTTGAATGCAGATTCAACCTTAGGAAGGACATCACCAAATTCACTCAACTCAAAAGCATACAGCTTACCAATCAACATATCTCTAGTAACATTTGTCACAATTCGGAGCTCTTCAATAGCACTAGCCTTAACTTTGTAGGAATCAGGCAAGGATCTAAGCACTTTAGCAACAATCTCATATTCATCTATCTGTCCACCAGCACATCTGATACCACATACAAGTTCATTCACTCTTTGCATGAAAGTAGTAACATTTTCATCATCACCCATTTTGAACTTTTCATACTTCCCTTTCAAACTTTGTAGCTTAGCAATCTTCACATTAGCATCTCCTTCATACAAGGTCTCCATTTTTTTCCAAATCTAATAAGCAGTCTTCAAACCCATCACATTTTTCATCTCAGTATCAATCAAAGCACTTAGAAAATATTCCTTAGCTCGGATAATATATTCAGCATCCCTAATCTCAGTAGAAGTAGTAGGACTGTTCTGAGGAATAACATATATACTTTTTGTAATGCTCCAGTAGGGTTCACCAATGCATCTCAAATGGAACTCCATTTGATTCTTCCACAAAGAATAATTTGTTCCAACAAATCTAGGACTATCCTTCTTATAAGTCGCCATCCCAGATCACCTCAAGTTGTTAAACTTCTTCCAAGGAACTTAGCTCTAATACCAATTGTTGGAAACTCAAGGGCAGACAACTGAGAGGGGGGGTGAATCAGTTGTCACCAAATTCAAACTTATTCAACTTATTAACCTTATTCTTAGATCTGATCATTAATCATGAAAGCATAAATGAACAACACATCAAAATCACACATAACACCAAGATTTTAACATGGAAACCCTGTTAGGGGAAAAACCATGGTGGAGATCAGTCCACAAGATTATACCCTGTTAAAAGTATAAGAAAATATGAATGGGGAATGCACATGCATTCAAGCACACTGCCTAGAGCTCACTACTCAAATACAAATAGGCTTACTACCCAAAGGAAGATACGTTGTCTTACAGAAAGGTTCTGATTAAATCCATCAGACTTTGAACTGAGAAAATAGCATCTGTTAATGCCTGGTTATAGTTCTGGTTAAGCTCATGAACAATTCTTCACTCTTCTTCACTCTTCTTAATTCTCTTCTCTACCTTCGAATGATTTGAAAATTATTTGCACACAGGACTCATACACTTCGCACACTTATACACTCTCATACATCCAAATGATTAAAACAATCTCTCTTATATATCCGCAATAAGAAATTACATCGCTATAAGTCAGCCTCAATGAAATAAAATAATATAAACAATCGACCCAAAACAATAAAGATTATTCATTCGAATCAACTAAGGTCGGCCACAACATAGTGAAGACCGAAAAAAACATCTTGAAACATGAACCACTTCAATTAATTACACCTCGAAGATCCACAACACGCTTCAACACCTAGTCAACCATGAACATGAAAAACATGAACACGTAAGAGAAAATCTTAGATCACGAGCAGAACGATCAATGCGGACGTGCAGCATAGATAGAGCACAAACTAGAAACATACAAAAGCACCATGAAACACCAAAGAAGCATCCGCAGCAACTGAACTTACAGAAATCATGTGATCTTCATTCAGGAACAAAAACTGAAGTAATAGAAAAACTGTCAAAATACAAATCTTCATAACTTGATCAAATCTTTACGCGGATCTCTGAAACTTGGCATGGATAAACTAGATATACTCAGCAAGAAACCCTTTAAACTACAACCTCATATCAGCAACGTATTGATCACACCGACATACTGAACTTCACTTCACCACTGACAACCTGTAGCACTTCTTATTACAATTTTCTCAATATCCTTGACATATACAGCTTTTAATGCAACAATGCTAATAGTGTTGACATCAATGACAACCACATATCAGCAGCACACCACAACATCCAACACCTTCCTGCATCAACACAACTCCTATACCCTCCAAGGAAGCATTTTTACAAACCACAAAATCCCTAGTAGGATTAGGAACAGCTAATATAGGTGCACTAGTTAGTCTCTCCTTAAGAGTCTGGAAAGCTTCTTGGCACTGCTCTGACCAAATAAATTTCTTCCCTTTTCGCTGAAGAGAAGTGATGGGGTGTGTTATCCTCGAAAACCCTTGTACAAACCATTGGTAGTAACCTTCCAACCACATAAAACTATGAAGCTCTGCCACATTAGTAGGTGCAGGCCAATCAATGATACCTTGGATCTTTGAAGGATCCACGGAAATTCCCTCACCAAAAATAACATGGCCCAGATATTTTACCTTCGTCTTGAATAATTCACACTTCGACAAGTTAGTATATAACTAGTTATCCCTCAAACACTGTAGAACCTATCTCAAGTGATCCTCATGCTCCTCCATGATCTTGGAATAGATCAATATGTCATCTAAAAACACTAGGAAAAACCAGTCAAGGTAGGTGTGAAACACACCATTCATCAAACTCATGAATACCGAGGGTGCATTCGTCAACCCAAACAGCACCACTGTGAACTCGTAGTGTTTGTATGGAGTATGAAATGCAGTCTTATGGATATCTACTTCAAAGATGTGCAACTAATGATACCCTTATTTAAGGTCAATCTTTGAGAATACCCTAGCACCCTTGATCTGATCAAATAGATCATCTATCCTCAGCAACGGATACTTGTTCCTTATTGTCACTTTTTTCAATTGTTGGTAATCTATATACAATTGAAGGGACATGTCCTTCTTCACAAAAAATCATTGGTGCTCCCCAAGGAGATACACTAGGATGAATAAATCCCTTTGCTAACAACTCCTCAAGCTGTAATCGGAGCTCCATAATCTCTTGAGTGATCATCCTATAAGGAGCTCACGAAATGGGCTAAGCTCCAGGTACAAGATCAATCTTAAAGTCGATGCCACGCTTAGGTGGCATCCCTGGGATCTCACTAGGAAAAACATCAGCATACTGTCTAAGAATGGGATGACTATCAAGTGATACCTCCTCCTGACTCTCTCCTAACTCCAAATCATTGAGTGTCACTACAAATAACCAATAGCCCTGCCGCATACACCTCCTCAACTGCATAGATGAGATCATCCTCAAAGAAATAGGTCTCTAAACTACATCTACCTCAACCTCACCGCCACAGTCATCTACACACTGTACTGACTTACGATGACAATCTATGACTGCTCTGTTAGCCTCTAACCAATCCATGCTCAATACAACATCATAAGACCCAAGGGGAATAATACGAAGATCAACCCTGGTGTCAAGAGATCCAATCCTCAAACTACAACCATGAACAAGAGACTCAACTGTGACCTTAGTACCAGAGGCTAACTCAACCTGCCACCTACCGTCCTACTTCACTACCACCAGTCCACATCACGCTACAACAAAAGGAGAAATAAACGAGTTTGAAGCACCTGAACCAAAGAGAACAAAAACTCTACTACCTTGTAACACACCTGATGTCTCAACCACTGTACCTTAGTGCTCAGCCTGGCGATTATCAACCACAGCAAAAACTTTGTTTGATCTACCTGCATCCCTTACTATCCGCTCTGAAGTCGTTGGTCTCTGAGTAAATCTAGATGTGCCCTTTTGAGGACACTATCGAGCAATATGGCCCTACTGACCACATGAGAAGCACCCTGTACCTCTTCCAAAACCTCTACCACCCGGAGGTGCACTATATTGTTGAACATTGTCCCTATTAGTTGTAGACTACAAACTTTGGGTTGGTTGATCAGAGCGATAACGTTTGATTCGCCACCAATTCATGTATCTCCTGGATTGAGACCTATAATCCCGATGAGATCGTGAGTTCTTATGTTTTGACTGAGAGGGTTGTTGTTGATGTTGTTGTTGGACACCCTTAGAGGGTGTCTGTTGACTCCTAGATGGACCTACTGACTGTGTCTGACCACCATGAGAATTGAACCCTGTTGGAGGTGCACTACCAATCTGAACCCTCGTTCGACCACCTAAAGCCATAGCCAAATTCTCCTCAACAATTTGAGCTTTCTCCACAGCTACCTCCATGGGTTTCAGCTCAAACACCTGAACACCACTGCTAATATAGGAATTTAAGCCTCTAATAAAGTGTTGTACTAACATACCCTCATCATCTCCAATGCCAGTGTACTACTTAAGCTCGTAGAATTTCCACTCATACTATTCCACTAACATCGCCATCTATCTCAGCTCATGAAACTCGTCTACATGACATTGCCGCCAATGGTCAGATAAGAATCGAGCTTTGAATCTCTCTAAGAACATCTCCCATGATATTGGATCTATATCCAGATGGAGCTTCTCTTCCTCAAGACACCACCACATGGAAGCAACCCCTTGGAGATGCATAATGGTGCACCTAGCCTTGGTATTGCTGCCATATGGATGCATAGAAAAACACCGGTTCAGATCAATTAACCAGGTCTCTTCCTCTAATCCACTGCATGTCCCATCAAATGTCAGAGGACATGCTTGGAGAAGGTCCCTCATATGACCAACTAATATGGCATCCTGCTCAGTTGTTAACTCTCTCCTCCTGGGAGACCTCTCTCTCTCCTGAATCACTAACTACTCACCCTCCTACCTTGGGCCAAGATGGGAAAGAACCTCCTCCAGTAAGTGGCGCAACTAGGCGCCCTCCAACCCTAGTTGATCCATTTTTTGTCCTCCTCCTCCCTAATCATTCTATAAACCCTATTTTTCCTCACAATCTGACTCATGGGAACTCTGTGGAGGTGAATCCTGGTGATTGGCCCAACGGCCACCACCATGACCTCTACCACACCCCCAACCTCTAGGCATAATCCTACACAGACACCACCAAGGACAAGTTTAGGGTGTTAGACAAGGTCAACAAGGGAAAATTTAAACTTCAAACTATACATCTAAGACAACTTAATGGGCTCCTTTATATACCCAGAGCACCTAGTGTTTAAACCTGGGATCTGATACCATGTGAAATGTCCCCGTCGTGAACCCCAAAGGACAACACTCTAGCAACAGAAAATGGAACAATTTTTTTAAAAAAAATGTAATGCTACAAGGTTGCAAAGAATATAAACTTACATACTATCCTATGTCCTCTAAGGTTCACGACAGCATTACGTAGTTCCCATTATCTAAATTAACAAAAACATAAAGCTTTATAATAACCAGATTCTAACATCAATTACGAATTACATCTACTCATTACATATAATCAAGATTCACCAGATATCACCATAATATAAAAATAAAATATTAACTGATTACATCCATTCCACTTAACATACATACAATATCATTGACTACATAATTCATCACATAATAGAGTTACATCAGTTTCATCTTTACAATTACATTTTGTACAATAATTCCTCCTCGTTACATGTGAGGAGTGTTCAACAACATGATACATGATACTTTAATTAAGATATAGTAAAAATACAAATACAAGGATAACAAATCCCAAGAGCAGATACAATGCAAAAGTCTTCGGATCAAGTGAAGTCGCCACGACACGTACCAAGGAAGGGAACCCAATGGAGAAAGAAACATGTTCCACCCAACCGTGTGGACCGAAAGGTCCACCCCCCATGCTAGGAGGTAGCAAGGGCCCCACCATCACTAACAAACAAAGGACTAAAGACTTCACAAGGCTGACATGACACACAAGAGCAAGTAGAACAATATCAAATAATAGAGACTAAACATCTAGAGGCACAAAAATATCCAAGGTAAATCAAAAGAAAAATGGATACATGGTTGTCGTAGGGGAAGTTTCATCACATAGTTTGTCATAGGTTATCCAGGTAGATCTTCCTAGGCCTCATCCCCCATCTTGGGTTATCCTGGTATTCTCTACCGATCTTCGGCCCCTCATGCAAACTTATGCCGAATCAACATACCTCTTGTGGAGATGAGGTAGTTGATTTTTCCATTCCAAGCCTTCTCGACTCATCTCAAGCCTATACAAGTGCTTGAGCCCTAAGCGAGGTATTGACTTATCTTGTTTAATGTTATTGCTACCCAACCCTCCTAGTTTATTTTAGGTTATCGCTTGTTTACAAAACTTCCACATGGGTTATCCTGGGGCCACTTTGTGCGTCGGCCCCCATTGGAATCCACTTCCCTACTGAAAATAGAAAACCACTGAAACAGAAAAAAAATCCACTTGCACAACTCAAAACTCAAAGCAAGTCACATGGTGAGGTATTAACCTCCCCGCTCACAAGTTTCAAATTCTAACCACGAGGTGAACATATTGTGCAAGGTAAATATCCATCATAAACATAATCAAAATAAATTCTCCAATATCAAGTTAAACAAAGTCTCTGTCAAGGAACACATCACCCTAGCCTCTAGAAGACTCTAAAAGGTCATTACTAGGAAATAATTGTACATAAATCAGTACCCATAATCGTTTCTAAATCCTAAGCCAAACACTTTTTGAATTAACAATTCAAATCATAAGAGTACATGAAACTAAATTGTACTATAAGATATCCATTCATGCTTATCAGTTACTAATCAAACTTCAAAGTAATTTCTTGTATTATGCATTCCCATAGTGTATCTCATTGAAGTTATATTAGACTTTTCTAAACAAAATTTCCTTAATTTACACCTTAAATAAAAATGCATAGATATCATAAATAATCTAATACTAACTATAATACAAACGTACGAATATATATATATATAGCTATCACCTTATACATATGTATATATATATATGTACATTTATAAAAATGAAAATTCACATAGTGCAGAAGTGAATTGAATACTATAGTATTCTAATCACCAAGAATGGCTGGCAATAAGCATACACACATACCATATATATATATATATATATATATATATATATATATTCTTCACATACGGATATATATATATCCATATGTGAAGAAATATGTAATGATGACTCAACAAACTGCCACGGCAAACATGTATAGACCGTTTCTTTTATAGAGGAAGATCAGGGCGCATTACACGCCAATCACCATGCAATTATCATAGTCTACCAAACAAGATTTGTCCTTAAGAAATTCTAATCTCATTACCAAATAAAACCTTCGATACAAAAGAATGTCAAATGTAGGGATGATATAAATTATGAACAAAAGATTTTACCATACAACAGATTCTCCAACCAGAGAAATAGCAAGAACTCAACGATTAACAACTACTAATGTTAACTTGATTCAACTCGAGTGTATACTGATAATGAGCATGCAACTAGAGGTGTACAATAGAAGTTTTGCTAACTAAAGAAACCCTTTGTGCTAAAGCGTTAAGGCTTAGTTTAAGTGAATTTCCTTTGAGATTGATGTTTGCAATATAGAGATTCAAGAAAGGATTATGTAGAGCAAGGTGACGACTTGCAAGCTGAAAAAGGCTTGCTATAGGATAAAGATTGTAGTGTTTCGAAAAGAAGATAAGGTCGCGGTGGGTGGAAACAAATGCCAAATAAAAATACATTGAATGGTACAGGCACAACAAAAGTTTAGAACTATTTCAAGGTAAAACCAACGCCCGTCTCAAACATGAGTACATACGTATGCTCCAGTGTTCAAAGAATTCGATCCATATGAAATACGGTTTGGAGAAAAGAAGAGACTTGAAATATTTACAAGGAATAACTCCAATATAAAGAGGGATTTCGAATACAATTCAACTAAAGTCCAATAATTGAATTATACTGAAATAACAGGGCACTGGGAGTTAAGAATTCAGAATATTGTAACAGCAATCTGAAGAATGGCCAAAAAAATGTAGATAAAGATTGAAAGCACTATGAGTAGCATAGTTCAACCTTTTCCACTTGGTTTTCAATTATTTTCTTTTGATATGTTTTATTCTTTAATAGTTATGATTCCAACACAACTTTTCAAATACAGAGAAATCAAAATTACAGAGGAATATAATTTACTGACTGTAATTCCTACAATTTCTTTTAATTCAGAATCAAATAATCAAGAATCAACGAATTTCTACAGGAACAGAGTACAATGGAAGAAAACGGTGGAACCTGGAATGATTTTGCACAGCTGAATTGGACTATAGTTGTCGGATTCAAACCCAAGTTGTAGCTTCGGCTTCTTCCAAAAAATTTCTCTGCAATTTTAGCAACTCCAAACACTTTGAATTCCACTGTCACTGTGAAACCCCCAAATCCCAAAATTTTCCAAACATTCAGAACAAGTTTTCAAGAAAAACCCCCAAAAGGATATTCACAGCAAGCCTTCCAGAATTAGTTTTTTCCTTCAAGAAAAATAATCCAATTGCCCATGTGCAGTTAACTCCACTTTCCCTTTTATTTATTAACCTCCAATATGTTAATAATTACCTTCTTTTCCCAAAACCCGCCTTCCACTTTCAATTTTTTATTTAATTTCTCTTTCTTTAAACTTTTAACCCTTTCTCAAATTTGCATACAATAGTCAAATAATCAACCCATTAATTTACTAACTTATTATTTTAATTTCTCATAAAGTTTGACACAATAGTAATATTTATATTATTAATTATTTCATTTTTTAAACATTAGATCTTAATTCATTAAAATTAAATAAATACTTTCACAGCATTTGTTTCAATTTTATTCTTCTAATTTAATAAGACTTTTATTTTCATTAGCCAAAGCCTTCAATTTTGACAATTTAAGTTTAATGAAATAATCAAGCAAGACACAAGTCACAAGCATGACTCAATGATCAGTCAAACAATACCAACCAAAAGTGAAACAAAGGTAAAATGAAAACAACGGAAACAAACCAACACAACTAACTTACAGACGGACTATGACAACAGGTATTCATCCTTGACGAGGACGATGGCTCGATGTGGGGGACCCAGTGCTACCTCTGAAACAACAACTCCATTGGGATTTTTCCACACTCAAACCTGATAATCAAGTGGATTCGATGCCTTGTACCCACAACCTGCAACAAAACATAGGGTCGAACATGTGCATAATAAAATAGCTAGTCACACCGTGAAGGGAAAATCGCAGTGTCGTAGGGCACTCGCAAGTGAGTGATGCGACCTTGTTTCCCTTCACCCATACATAATAACTGATATCAAAACATGATCATGCATATATCCAAAAAACACATAACATCATATCCATGATAACTCATTTAACTAATTAACTAATCTGCTAACCATGATATAAGCAAGAAACATTAGATATCACAATGTCATCAAATATCCTCAACTAAGCATCATAGTGTCATCAAACAGTCACCATATCAAATCATTAAATTATCACAATATCTAAATAACATCCAACAATATCATAGTTTCTAACAAACAGTATCATAAAGTCTAACAAATAGTATCATAAGGTCTAGATTCAGTCCATGTAACTGTCCAAGCAAGGTCAAACTGAGGGGGCATTACATTTTGATCCTATAAATGAAAGAATTTAATTTATATATTAGCATAACACCCACTTTATTTTAGCATAGAAGACATGAAACTCCTTGAATCTATTTCAAAGACTTTTATTATTATGGAAGGGTAGGTGTTGGCTTTGGATGGCTACTCTCCATGCTTTATGGTCAACCCCCACTCTATTCAAATATTTGTGTTATGTGAAATGGAATCTTTTGATTTCATTGGGTGATGTATTATATGTTTATAGTGATAGGTGATGATCAAACCATTTATACCTCGACACAAGAAAATACTACATACTTGCCACACAAGATCTTTTTGAAAATATGAATATTACCAACCATAAAACAATGGAATTCCCATACTTTCCCATCTCACACTTCTTGTAGCTAGCTTGAGACTAAAATTCTAACATAAGTCGTGTAATTATCACATCAAATGTCTATAAGGTGTCCATTGAACCTAAAAAGGAAAAAGTCGCTACTCCAAAGTATATTCTCTACTAGCTTTGATAGTTTTTCTACTTAAAAACACTAGGTAACAAGTCATATTTAGGCTTCAATAAGAAATTTTAGGTAATTTGGAAATAGAAGTATAAAATTTAATGTTCCTTAGTGAAAAAATCCATCCATTAAACCCTTCATCCCTAGGCCAATCTACCCCAAAATAGTCTTAATTTTATGTATGGACATAGTTTACCTACCATCCAAGACAATCTTAACCTCCTTAACAAATTTCTCTACTTTTTTTCCAATGTTAATGTATTTTCCATTTGAAAACTACCCAAAATAGGATCAATTCTATCATATTGCAACACAAGGTTACCTAGGATAGGCATTAAGCATTCAAAATTATTCTTCCATGTCATTCTAACAAGATTGGACACTCTATCCCTAAGGATTCCTTTAAAAAATTCTTCAAATTATATCTTTTATTGAGCATTCCATTATCCCTTATCCTTGTGTAAGGATGTTACATGTTCCATTAGTTTTCTTGTATCCCCTTGTACTGATGATCGCTCTTATTATAAATATTTTTTTAACTATATTTTTCTTCTCCCAATTCCTTACTTGGCCTAATTACATCCTCCAATTATGTATCACAATCGTTCTACAATTTTCCAATTATAGCTTCATTAAATTGGGCAATGTGTATGAGTAGTGAAGCTATTCCAAGAGTAGGTGTATCAAGATACACCTAATTAACAATCAATTACCCAATTAGCCCTTGAGCCTCATCAAAAAATTGTTGCTTATCATATTTTCATTTAATCTTAGAGTGTTATGGTTTCTTGATTTCAGAAATACTTAAAACCTGAATAAAAACATCTTAGCATGTTCTACATTCTAAAAAAATATCTATGTTGTCATTATTTATCCTCAATGTATCAAATGTTAGGGATAAAGATATGTCTCATCTTGGTAATAATAAACGTATAATTTCTCTAGCTAATGTTATTTCTTCCTTTCAAGCATGATGTTGTTGATATCTACCTCAAAAATGGAAGAACTTTATATAGAATTGGAGTCATGGCACAATGATTTGGAAAATTCTTATATGGAAGCCAAATCTCTCCCAGCATGTGTCTTCAAATTGAGAAAAAAATTATTGAACTCCTCATTCTTGGTAAAAATGTCATCATTATCTCATCTCCTTCAAAATTTCCTCATAATGTAGCAACATAGGGGGCAATGACCTCAATTCTCGAAGAGTATTTTGAGAATTTAATAATATTTAGGATTTCATAACCTTCTAGAACAAACTCATTGAATCCTTCTATACTATCACAAGGCGCTAATGTTAAGGAATCAATGGTTATTGAGGATCTACAACATGTCTTGCTCTTTTTGTTCACCAAAAGACTCTCCACCATTAGATCATTTTCCATTTGATTGTTTTGATCTACAAATGTCATCCTTCTACCCTTTTTTTTCATTTCACCATGTGTACCAAGGGTGATAATAATGGACAAATATTGTGTAGGGGATCCTACCAATTTCATTCTAGGTGTTATGCTTAAGGTGTAAACATTGTCCAACATAATCCTCATTTTTCTATAGGATCCTAGATGTCAACATATTATCATTGAAATTAGGGTAATTATATAACCTCATCCTTGTCCTTGCAATTCATAGTGAGGTATTCACCCTTATTAGATTGGTGTTCAAAACCTGCTCTACCCACCTATCTCCTCATCATATTGATAAAATCTTCTAGATCATATTCTCTTGCTTAGAAAATTCCATATTATATTTGCATATGATATGAAATTATTTCATAACCTACCTAATCCAATATGATGAAGTCTAAAAATTTGGCCTAGGGGTGAAGTATGCCACTTCTTTCTAGTTTCTAAAATTTTCATAATTTGTATTTTCATTTGTCACACTACCTCTAAGAATGTATTTATTGGTGGGACACAAATTGGCAATTTGTGGGGAATGAAACAAGAACCAAATTTTTTGATAATAGTATGTCCCTAATGCAAAAACCAATCTCCCAATTATACTTTTAGTTGGGGCTTGTTTAAAACCTAGAGGTTGAAAGAACTTAAAAAAAATTGTGCCAACCTTGGCCTATCAAATCCCAACCTTCTCAAGGTTGGTGTGATGAAGTAATGTTAAAATTAATAATAGTGGGAACCATAGCTATGCCTATCCAAATGGGGAGTCCACCATTTTACAAGTTTTATTATCCCCTTTGGTAACTCAAAGAAATTCAATTGTACATCCAACTCATAGTCTCATTTTTCCAATAATACATGCAATTATGTCACAATAAGGAAACCACCTAAATGACTTTTATCTACCCTATTTATTCACTCTCCAAGATCTTGTTCATAAAATTAGCTAAGAAAGAAGTCTAGCCATAAAGGATGTTCATATGTATGAAGAAAAACTAATCCACCTTTATAAATAATAGGTTGCATGTATGTTCCAGTGCCCTAACACATTCATTGATATGTGTAATGCCCTTCTCATTTGTAGCTTTCATATATTGATCTCAACATTATTTTTCAATGTATCAAGGGATGCATAAGTCATGCTTGTGCTTGTTACTTTGGGTGATTGATTCGTGTTTCAGCTTCAACGTTTTCATTGGCCTTGGTTGTGGCTTATGTTCTTGTGTTTCTTAGCATGTTTGGATCACCTACATGTTTCAAGATGGTATTTCTCAATATGTCAATTATTCGTGTTTTGGTTGCATTGTGTTGCATGTATTGACAATATATTAATTTCTTTGTGAGGACTTGATACATTTTGTTACTGTTAGGTTTCTTGAGATGCTTGTGTTTTACTTGTGATAAAATCATAGATGTAATTTAATGATCTCAATATCCAACAGTTTATTTGATTATTATAATTTTATGATTATCTATTTAATAGGATGTTGAACCCTTTTGGATGATTTTCATGTGCTTCAACTACTATATATTGAGCGGGTGTTGACATGTGTGTTGAGTTGAGTGGGTACATGTACAGGGTTATTTCTCCACCTAATATACAGGTTTGATTTATTCCCCAATGGTGGTTAAGCAAAGATGTCATTATGGGTGTATGTGTTTGGTAGCCGCTATTGCACTCAATTGAGTGCAAAATGAGTGTATGTTTCCCCTATGGTTTTGGATTTGAATCAATGGTGATTCAAGTATCCATGTATTGTGGAAAACCAATAAATGCATATTTAATATTGTGGTTGTTTATTTCCTATTTGCATGTAATTGTATTTTAATTATTGAATTTTGTGCATGAATAACTTCTAATGCATTGGGAATCAAGAAATTTGTGAAGAAAAGAAAGGGGGAAATGTTATTTAACATGCATTAGGAATTTTATTTAAATTGTTACAATTAGTTAAAATTGTTATTCAAAATTTTTCCTTTACCTTCAAAAAAATGGATTAAATTATTTAATTTCTAGAAATGGGAATTAATAGTATTATTGTATTACTAAATTGATTGCAGAGAGGCTCAGAGTTTGTCTTCCTTCTGTGATCTCTAAGGAGCAAGGGGGTTTTGTGGCTAATAGACAAATCTTGGATGGGGTGGTGGTTACCTCTAAATTCATTCACTCTATGGCGACGTCTAGGGAGAAATCTATGTTCATCAAGTTGGACATGGTCAAAGCTTATGATAGAGTTAAGTAGCATTTTTTGTAGAGAATTCTCTTAAGCTTTGGTTTTAGTCCAAATTGGGTCAATTGGACTATTAGTTGTGTTACCTCTTCCTCTTTCTCTGTTATTATGAATGGGGAACCTTCTGAACTTTTTGGGGCTTCCAGGGGCCTTCGTCAAGGAGATCCTCTCTCCCCTTATCTATTTATTATTATGGCTCAGGGTCTGGGCAGATTTCTTAAGTCTCGAGTTTCCCAAGGCATGATTCAAGGTTGGTGTTGGGGCAATAGGTTGTCACAGCTTTCTCATCTTTAGTTTGTTGATGACACTACTCTTATGGAGAAGGCTCACCTTCAGGAGGTTGCTTCTTTTAGGTGAGCTTTGGATATTTACCTTGCTACTTCATGTCAGAAAGTCAATGAGCACAAGTCATCTATCTACTTTTTTAATACTCCTCAAGCTATTCAACGGTGGATTGCAAATATTTTGAGGTTTCAGATTGGGTCTCTTCCCTTTGTCTATTTGGGCATTCCTCTGGCTGTTGGTAGGCAACCCAAGTCTTCCTAGCAGAATTTGCTTGATAAGTTGCATAGTAAGGTCACTCATTGGACTCATTGTTGGTTATCTACTACTACAAGAGTGACTCTTCTGAAGTTTGTTATCTAGGCTCTCCCTATTTACAAGTGTTTTGTTAAGGCTGCTCCTTTGTATTTCCTTAGGGAATTTGATGCTCTCTCTCAACAATTTCTTTGGAGTGGTGACTTGTAGGCAACCAAGTTCAATCTTGTTAAGTGGGAAATTGTGTGCAGGCCACAAAAGGAGGGGGGGCTTGGCTTACGATCTACTATTTTGAATAGGCAAGCTCTCGCAACCAAGTTATATTGGCGTTGGTGTACTAGTCAACATCAACTTTGGGCCCATATTCTCACCCATAAGTATCTTAAGGATGTTAACACTTTTGATGTTCCTCGCTTCCCTTTGGAGGGAAGGGGATCTATGATTTGGCATACTTTGAAAATGGGGGCTCAGTTGGTTAAGGGCTATTTTGGATCTATCATAGGGGTTCTCAGACTTTTTTGGTGGGATTCTTGGGATGGTCATCCTCCTATCCTTTCTGCTTATCCTCACCTCCAACCACTTTGTGATCATTTTATTGCTACGGATTGGAATACGATTGAGCATTATAAGACTGTTTGAAATCTTGGGTTGGTTGCTAATCTTAGATGGAAGCACTCCTATGATTGGCCGCCAGGAGGGTCGAAGGAGGATAGGCAAGAGTTGGCTTAGATTCTTGCCTCGCGTGAATGCAACACCTTGGTGGGGCATGATGTCTTGGCTTGGAGTAACAGTGATTTGTCTGGTAAGTACTTTGTTTCAGCGGGTTACGAAGTTGGTTAGGTAGATGTTTGGGGACACTAAGGTTCCTTGGTGGAAACACGTGGAACAAATTTTCTTGGCCAAAGTGCAAATTTTTTTATGTGGTTGGTGGTCCAAAATCAATGTCTTACTTGGGATAACTTGTGCAAGCGTGGGTTCCAGGTCCCTCAATGTGTGTTTTGTGTTGTAATAGTGAGGAGAGTGTCTCTCATCTCTTCTTCCAATGTTCCTTCGCTAGGGAGATATGGCACTTCTGGTGGGGTGTGTGGAACCAGGCTTGCTGGCATGTTTCCTATTTGGCTAAGTTCTTTGCTCGATGGGGCAAGGCCCTTGTTAAGACTTCTTTTCTTCAAGTTACTTGGGCTCTTGGTCTAAACTTTATTATCTGGCATATTTGGTTGACGAGGAATCGCAGGATTTTTCAAGATGTGAAGTTGGTTGTCCAACATTTGTTGTGGAAAATTCTTCATTCTTTGGGAGAAACTGTTTCGGCTAAGTGTGACTTGGCTGAGGGTGTGGATTTGGGAGATGTTGCATGTTGCAATCATCTCAATCTTCCTCTTCAGAGTGGTGTTGTGAAGGGTGTTGGCCAGATCATAAGAAATAGATGTAGACATCCTCTTCGAAAGATAAATAGGGAGGGGCGTTGGTGTCCTCCTCCACAAGGTGTGTTGAAAATCAACAAGGATGTTTCTTCTCGGGGAAATCCTGATCATGCTGGTATTGGGAGTGTTGGGTGGAATAGTTCTGGAACTGTTCAGTTTATCTTTTATGTTTATAAGGGTCTGCATACTAACAATGTGATGGAGGCTCTTGCCATTTTATATATTGTGGAGCACGGTTGTGTTCTTAGGTGGAGAAGGATCATTTGTGAATCTGATTCTCAAGTGGTGGTGACTTTGTTGAAGAGGCAGCAATTAGAAGATGTTAGTTGGCATTTAGCTTTGATTATAAAACAAATTCTTAATCTGTGTGCTTCCTTGGAATCTGTTACTGTCACATTCCTAGAGAATGGAATGGAGTTGCGGATTGTTTGGCTAAATGGGTCTCCGATCATCTGCAGAATTGGAACATTGTGGATAGGGGTCAATTACCCCCAGATTTGTCTCAAAAGTTGGACCACTTAGTGGAGATTGACAAGGGTCTGTAATGCCCTTGCTTTGTACTTATTTGTTTTAGTTTGAATAAATTTTTACCCCTCTTTTAATGAAAATGATTTAGGCACTTATAATTTAATGAAAATGATATTTTGTAAAATTAGAAATTAAAAAAGGGAAAAGAAAATAGAAAATGAAATCAGAAAATAGAAATGGAAAGAGGGCATAAAAAAAAGACTTTGTCTTCTATTTACTTATTCTTTTTTTGAGCATTTTTGCTAAATGGGTGGATTTGAATGGAAATGCTTGGGAATGGATTTGTTTAGATAAGAGTTGGATTGCAAGAATCGTGATTGAATGTAGGATCAATTGGCATGTAGATTGGCACCTCAAATTAAATGAATTTGGTCATTTTTGTTTGTTCATGATTGAGGTAATTATCATCCTCTTCCCTTGTTTTGAACTATTTTATTGAAAGCTTCGATGGCGAGTGCAAACTAGCAACAACAAAATAATTCAACACAAGAAGAGTGGAGTTGATTGCCCTTGAAAAACACCCCAAAAAATTTTGGAAGGAGCTACAACAAAAGAGGACAAATGGAAAGTAATATCACAAGTTTACAATGACTTGATTATGCAGAGCTGCTATATGAGTGTGACCAAGATAAACATAGACCTCTAGTAATCAATACAATGGTTGAACTTTTCACCATTGAAGATATCAATCATGGCATAAGAAAAGGTTGACAAGAGGGAAAGCCCAAGATATTGATGGGCTACAAGCAAAACATTTAAAGTGGGGTATTGAGATCGTTGCACCATCAATAAGATTACTCAAGAGGGATTCCTAGAAGATTGGACAATTAGTGTTGTTATCCCTCTGTACAAAAGTGGTGACACCAATAACCCATCAAACTATCGTACTATTATGATCAACCCTCTTCTTGGGAAAACTTTTTGGAAGCATAGTTGAACATAGATATTGTTGTTGAGCTGAAAAAGAGGGAAAAAGAGCTAAATGGCATGCTAGTTTTAGAGCGAAACACTCCACTATTGATCATGGTGTTACCCTCAAATTCTTGATTGAAAATATATGGAACATACAAGGGGATGAGGCTTTTTGTTGCTTTGTAAACTTTAAAAAAGCCTTCGACATGGTGCCACAAGGCAAGTTGTGGAATAGAATGGAGGAACTAGGAGTTCCAAATGTGCTTAGAGCGACTATTCATAAGCTTTATGATTAGGTCAAGACTAAAATCAAAACTAATGAGCGATCATTAGAATGCTTTTGCAGTGGCATTGGCATCAAACAAGGTTACCCACTCTCCCCAACATTATTTGGGCTATACATTGAGAAGTTGAAAGAATGGATAGACAATTGGTGGGGAGGGAATTCAGCTGGCCAAATACGCAGATGATCTCATATTAATTGTTAAAACAACTCATGGTCTGAGAAAACACTTGAGAGCTCGTGAAACCTTTTGTCAAGAAGTCGAGATGCAAGTAAACATTAGCAAAACCAAAATAATGATCTCATTACAAAAAAAAAAGAAACGAATTTACTTTTTCTTTGAAGGCAACCCATTGGAAATAGTGGATGAGTACAAAGATCCTAGCATTGATTTTCACAACAAACTCAAATAGGAAACATGTAGAGTATAAAGAAATCAAAGAGGTTGGAAAGCATTATACTCCCTACAGAATAGATGTAAAAATACAAAGTTATAGGATTGGAAAACCAAGAGAACGCTTTTCAACTTTCTTGTTACTCCAATGATTCTCTACATGTGTGAAATTTGGGGCAACATGACAAATCAAAAGTGGAGACAAGTTGAAAGAATCCAAAAGCATCTAATCATAAGTAGCCTTAACATTAAGATTGGCATTCCTCATGAGATTTTATTGGTTGAAGCAAATACCTTCCCCTTGGAGGCATCGACGATGGTCCAATCATTTACCTACAAAAGGCCCAAAGTATAGAGAATCATTGCTAGCCTAAGCTAATTGTGGAGGAAGAGCTAACTAGAAGAAAGAACACATGGATGAAACAAAGTGACATAGACGAAAAAAAAGGGATGTTAATATGCATAAATGTCCAAACACAAATGAGAAAATAAAAGTGAGAAATTTAAGAAGGCGATATGTACAACAAATAAGGTGAAAAAAGACTTACTATATCAAAGAATTTAACCCCACAAGGAACCATGAGGAAAAAGCCTACATAGGAGTGAATATTAAGTGGAAAGCAAAAAAAATTGATAGCCCAAATAAGGACTAGTTCGCATCATCTTAGATGTGAAACTAGCAAATGGATGCTACCTAAAAAGGAGTGGAAAAAAAAAATATGCTGATTTTGCAACAAGGGAATGATGGAGACAAAATGGAACTTTGTCATGGGGTGCCTAGTGTATAGAGACATACATGCCAACCATGACATCTTGCAAGTTGATAATTTAAGTACCTTGTTTGAGGAGGCAAGGTTGGACAAAACTGCAAACTTCATCAAAATCCACTATAGAAGATCTAATCTCGAGAGAAGTTTACAAACTTTATAGGGCGTCTTTATCGGTGGGTCATGTGCTGCTCTTGGGTCCTTTAGGTTTCTTTGACATCATGGACATTATTAAACATTCATTCATTCAATTACATCATGAACAAGTGTTAAATGGATCATTTGTGGTCAAGAGTATTGATTTACAAATGAGTCGAGCTCTTGTAAATAACTCCTATTGAAATATGAATTGATGAAG
This sequence comes from Sequoia sempervirens, assembly GCA_007258455.2. NCBI lineage: Eukaryota > Viridiplantae > Streptophyta > Pinopsida > Cupressales > Cupressaceae > Sequoia > Sequoia sempervirens. The sequence goes on along the minus strand of VDFB02258325.1, from coordinate 45,369 downwards.
TGACTCAAAAATAAATTCACATATTTCAATACATTAATGAAAATGAAAATATAATATGATATCTCAATTGTTGGCTTCAAGAATTCTCATGTATGAAAATAATTAAAAATTCCTTTATGGATCATGTGATTCAGAAACATAAGTAAACATAAAATGTGCGCACAAAATGGAAAAACATCTAAAAATTTTGTGATCAGATCATATAGCTTATATAAGAAACAAGTTGCCTTATTTCCAAAGAAAATCCCCCTTGCATTGTAGGCGACTCATCTTTACCTTTAGGAAATAAGATCTGTATACTTTTTATCATCGTATCAAACAAAATCAACTTCCATTTAACTAACATTTTTTTTTACATTGCCATAACTAATAAATAGTCTCTAAAAATCGAACCGTTCTGGCATCGTAACTCATGATACTGAGCACACCTGCTTCTTCATTATAATGTCATCAATTGTCTTGTTCATAAACACATTTTTAAATGCCTAATGCCAGATGGATAATATTCTATTTTATGCTTCACACCTCTCCCTGCAGATAGGCACATGCCTGATGTAGTATATTATACTCGCAAAGGGAAGCCAAGATCAGGCAGTTCATCGGCATGAGAAATCCTCTTATCAATGAGTACACCAAGAAATTTGACTTGTATTGCCATACTTTCAAAGTTTACTATTAAAAAATACTCTGGTTTTATTGCAACAATTTTTCTCATGTTATGAATCTTGTATATGCAATAAGCTAATAATATTAGGCTACTAAAATAATCAATCATATTTGATGTACAGAATATAAATGATCCTGAATATTTATTTTTGCAAGTAATATCTGCCATGATCAACAAATGAGAATCCAGATAATGCATTATGTATGTTAACACATTCAAGTCCGAAATTGCAGGATGAATAGTCTCTTATAGATGTAGGACGTTGAAGAGTCAACATGCTGATTCGCCTGGGACAGAACATCTGATGATATTCAGCAAACAATTTCCATAATAGAATACAATTATAATAAGAATGATGGTAGTAATTAAGTTGGATAAAAGCACTGGCAGTGCCAGTTAGCTCCTATCAGTAAAAGAATCACCCAACAGTAGATCTTAGTTTTCAATGGCAACCTCAATATAAAATTCCACGACCAGAAATGAAATCTATATCAAAAACCCACTCTCTTAACTTAATGAAAGAGCTTATTAAATGAAAGAGCTTAACTGATCTTATGGTAATTTCTTGACATTCTATCATTTCTTCACGCATTCTTTACCATTGCTTTCAGCGAGAAAAAATGTCCGATATTACTGCTCTATCATGCCAACCTACAATCTTCTTCAGTAAGAAACTGTGTGGACGCATCTTTAGAGCGTCCACCAGCGAGAGCCTAAACTTCAAGAAAACCAATAACTAAGTTTGACATTTTTCTGAGCAAGTATGAATCGCTAGATTACAGCATTTGCTTGTACCATTTTTCAAGGATTAAAAGCCATCCAATTATACCGATTCAGTATCACCGCCTCTGAAACATCTGTATACTCCAAGTGATAATCTCTCATATTAGGTCTCAACAAGGGGTAGGAAAAATAGACACCAAAACCAACACCATATGACTAACTCCATGAAGCTTTTTTCAAGAATTCGCTGATCCTTTTTCCTTTCCCTTAAATCGAGCTCTTATTATCTGAACCACAAGTTATGGATGTCTTGGCAGTCCTCTGAATATGGATTATAAAAACAACCAAAGCTTATCCATATTAACAAAATGAATTGACGAGCAGATTGGTAAGCTAGGAAGATGACTTGTACTCCTGAACTTAAGTTCCCTTGGAAGTAGCAACTACAATGCATAGAAGCTGAACATCTCGGCAACAAGAACAATGTGGTAATCAGCCTAATATTCACATATAAATTTATTCTTGACCAATATCACTGTGAGGAGAGAGCCGATGAACAATATCTCCAAGTACAGACTGTGCAGCTAAAAAGTCTTCCCGGAGGCGGACATTGTATTCATACAAATGTTTAAGATATGTCTGCATTGATGCAATATCCATCTGCTGATCTGTAGGAATATCTGTAGTAAAGATTATATCACAATTATGGCTGTAATCTCAGGTAAATCTCAAATAAGAAGTAATAAAAGAATGACTTAAACATTAGTTATCTCATTGAGGATCAATATCTGTGTGCAGTTTATATCTATGTAACATAAGGTGACACCGAGCAGGAAAAAAAGAAGTTTCATAGCTGTTCACTGAAAGGATTTGAGTATTAAAATGAAAGAATATTAGATAAAAATTGGCCTCTTGGCAGGAGACGTCTTATACACCAAAAGGTCTGAATGAGAAAAAGATATTGTAGCAAACCATGTTCAATAAGTGCCCATTGTGGGGGTTTGGGGCCAAAGCCCCCAACAGGGCCTAGGGGCAATGCCCTGGTTAAGGCCCTCAAAACCTCACAAACCTTCATGGCAAACGTCATTTTCACAATTTTATCACTTATTTTTTGCAACACTTGGAAGTCCCTGATATCACTTTTTTTTGCAACACTTGGAAGTCCCTGGGGAGCTTGGTAGACTCCTCGAAGTCTCTTGAATGTCTCAGGGACGTCCCAAAAGTCCTCAAACTAGGTGGCGTCTCAGAAACGTCCCCAAGAGTTGAGCAGCGGTGGTGGGACAGTGGGGGGACACTTCCCCCAAGTCCCTGCATCTCATAGATGTCCCTATCTCAGAAATGCGGGATTTTTGGGGGGAGGACACATCCTCGTGGTACACTATTTTGCAGAAAAGGTTGAGAACACCAAGGGGAGGGGATCCAGGAAATCTACATATAATTTTGTAAGTACAATTACCAAATAAATCTAAGTGATATTCAAAGGAGAAAGTGGTGCATTTTTTCCTGATCTCTTGGAGACTAAAAAACCTCCTAATTGGGGAGGTGTCCAAATTGGCTCAAAAAGGTTAGCAAACTAACCTAACTAAAATATTATTCTCATATACTAATAAAACCAACTAAGTTTCTCATTTACCAATAAAACCAACTAAGTTTCCCACTTTAAACACACTAGAGATTCCTAACTCAATAAAATTCAGTCAATAATGAAGTATACAAGTTGCACATGGGTTTGCAGAGGTCAAAGACAGTTCTGCTGTGATCCAAACACCTTGGTTTTAAAACATAGCTACAATAAGTATCTGAGAAAAACAGAAACAGGACAGTTTGTCAATTGAAAAATCATCTGCAACAGGATGATGGTTTAATTTGTATAATGGTGGTTAAACTTGTTACCTAGCAACTTTTCCCTTGCCATGGTTGTTTTGCCTACAAGGGGCGGTTCTACCAACAAGTGGCAGTTTTTCCCACAAGTGGTGGCTCTGCCTGCATGCGGAAGGTATGGTAGTTTTGTCCAAGATAAATAAACAGAAAGATTAATGGTTGCAAATAATGTCTCTTCCAGTTCTTTGGATAGTGAGATTCTTGATCTAAGCTTTACTTGAAATAATGGTATAAATTCAACCCCAAAGTATTCATTTTAGTTAGTTCTTCTTGGTTGACTGTTTAGGGAGTTGAGTGCAAAATAAAATGTGTATGAGCAAGTTGCAGAGAAATTGTAGCGTTAGGAACTTAGGATACTGGCAATGGTGATCCGCATACTTGACGACCTGAATAAGGCAGTAACCTTGTAATTTGCAAAAGGCATAATAGCAAATGAAGGCATGGCCTTACTCTTTTGGGGTTTTCCCTACACTGGGTTTCTCTACAAGTAAATAATCTATGTTTTTCTCTGCTTCATGTGTGTTCTTGCAATCTTTCCTTGTTTCTTCATGCATACACCTCTCTAGTTTAGTTCGCAGCACTTTAACAACTCATTTCTAGAGCACCATGGACTACATTCTAAACACATCTAAAAGAGAATAGCAAACACATCAAGTTATTAACTGGAAATATAAAGATTTGTGTTGGTGAATAAGTGGTGAAATTTCTATACTAATTATATATCAGGTCTTCACATTTTTTATTTTGAAATATAGTTCACAATTTCTAGACATGGGAAATCTCAAAATGAAGAATATACATTGTCAGTTTTGAATATCCAAAAACCTGAATTATACTTTTTAAGTTTGAATTAATTTTGTTGCAAGTTGTTTCATTACCTGGAACAGCTGGTAGGAATTCTTTATTGGATAACCACGGAGGATTTCTACCCAGACTTCCAGATTTCCTGGTTGTTGCAGATGTCTCATTTCTTCGTCTTGAACCAGTCATTTCAATGGACCAAGTTTCCTGTTCTGAAGCCTTTCAATAAGAATACAGTCACTTCAAAATATTATTAACAGAGAAAAGATTTCCTGTAGAGATAAATAAAGGCAACAAGCCATGGTAAATGCAATTTTCTCAAGCAAATAAGTTCTAGTTTGATCAATGACAATCACTCCAGAATATGATAATAGCAAAAAAATTCCCTTTAGAGATAAATGTAATCAACATGTTGTGTCAGAAGCAATTTACTCAAGCAAACACTTTCTTCTAATTAGTGTAAAATCTAAATAATAAGAAAGCCCAGTATCTTATGGACATGTAACATTAAGAATATATGCAAGCATGATATTTGTCTATGCAAACCAGAAAAGGAGACCCATCAACTAGCAAGGCACGTTATGAAGCGTACATGAAGTAGGGAGCATCATAGCCTATAAAGTTAATTTTATAGTGTTTACATACTCTATCTTGTAGAATTCCAAAAATAACATATGCATGAATCAAGATAAATCCATTCACAAAAATACTTTCAACTTCAACTTCAAGGTCACAGAAATCAAACATTACTGGATAACTTCTCTCTCTTTACTAACATGCTGTAGAAACAAGCATGAGATATGACATTTACAGCGCTAACACAAAGGAATGGGGATATTTCCAAAGAAGCAAACTGTATGGACACAACCCAGTTGAACCTTCAAAACTACAATTAACATAACTTAGACATTTATAGAGTAATCCATCATGTACTAAACAAGTTCACAAATTTGTATTGGTCAAGGCTGACATATAGTTTCTTAAGATCCTATTGTGACCTATTTCACACATCGCCCCATTGCAAATGGGGACCCTTGCTGGTTTGCTCTTAGGGTTTAGCTTTGAGTAGCAATTTCATAGTCTCTGGTGTCTGGAAATTTCATGTCAAAGTCTGGAGTCATCACCCAAGCCAAGTTGGGAATTTGGGCCTGAAACTGAACGTGAATGTCATAGAAGTGCTTAGAAGACCCGATAGACGAGGATCGCCTGTGCTTTCGCTCAATTCTGACACTTCCTATTTTTTAGGGATTTTGCTTTTTTGCTTTTTTGCTTTTTTCATTTTTGGCATTTCTGGACCAATCTGGAATTTACTATTTTTAGAAAGTTGTTTTTTGCTTTTTCTATTTTTAGTAAGTTTCTATTTTTAGAAAGTGCTAGGTCTCACTGGCAGTGTGAAATATGCTAACCAATTTTTTCGAAGTAATTACACAACATAAACTAGCAATAGCCAACTGGGTTAGCGTTAGCATCAAACTGAAAACCAAGCTTGAAAGAACTCAACACCAAGAATGCACACTCAATCCCAAGGAAGGATAGGTGTTGTCATATGGCGGAGAAACTAAAGAATAGTACTTGAAATGAAACAAACTCAACGTCAAGAATGTGCACTCAAGATCCCATTGAGGGCGTGGTGCTAACATATGACGGAGTTATTAATTGAAAACTAAAATAAATAGGCGGATAACCAGCCATAAGACAATTTCCACACTACCACCAAACAGTGGGGGGAAAAGACTACAATTAAAACACTTCGTCTGCTGCGGCAGGCATCCACTTAAGAGTGGGGATTCACCACTTGAAAGTGGGTACAAAGATATATCAAATGTTCGTTCTTCCACACTGGCGGTAAACCAACCAAGGGTAATTAATATGAAATTAAACAAGTAATTTGCAGCAATGACATTGGTTGGATTAGTACTACTAAATCTCAACCTTACAATTCAAGAGTCTGCAAATACAAGTATTACAATGATAGGAAATAAAGCCAAGAAGAGAAGAATGTATTCTATCAATGTTCTTTGACTTCCCAATGATAAATTAAAGGCCAAACTGAAAATTAATGCAATCTGATATAAAAATCTGAGTTCTGGAAATTTTGATCAGCAAACTGTAAACACCATAAAATGCTCATAACTTGGTCAAATTACCTCCAAATGACGTGAAATCAGTTGCAATGATCTCCTGGAAGATAGGCGCCCATTCCATGATGAAGAAACAGCAGCAAATGATGAGTATTATTTTCTTAGCACAATTCCCAATGTTCCAGAATGGTACGGCCTTGAGCAAGGGCGATTTTGACAAGTAAAAATCATAAACTCAAAACTAAAATCTGAAACTCTCCAAAGATGGTCGCCTTGGGTGTAGGAATGGATTGGAAAAGTACCCACAAGCAAATTAAATTCACTCCAAAAGCTGTATGCAAAAACCACTTTCAGCTGTGACTGTATCAGCAACTTCAAAACTGGAAATTTCATCAAAATCTTCAACTATTGAGCTCAATCTGCTAGTCTGATTTGAGAAGCAGCAAATGACCAACTAGGTGTTGTATTTCAAACACGAAATTGGATTGGAACTAGGAGGTAAGCATCCCTCGAAGTATTAAACAAGTTGTCATTTCGACAGCATAACATTAGCATAAAAATATTGGATAATCAGCTCTTCAAACAGCAGCAATATATAAGCTTTTGTTGGCAAATGAAGCAACAAGAACTCTTCAAATTCCAAGAAGTTGAATCACTTCAACTTCCAAAAGGGACGCCACCTTTTTGCCTCTTACTTTTTGAAATAATAAAATATCATTCAACTTCCCCTTTAGGCATCCAATTCATATTGCAACAATAAAGCATTTATTAAATAATTAAATGCTCACTTGACCCCTTTATGTCCCCTTCTTTAAAACAACTTTAAGTCATCAAGCCTAGGCGTGGGGTACAACTTCAAGACATGAAAATTGACTAAGTCTGAAACTCAGTCCAAGGAGATAACCAAAAACAATGCCCAAGCTGCAACTGATGAATTGCTAAAAATAGCAAACTGACAAATGCCAAACTGAACCAAGTTGATGATGATGCTTCTGCCAAAAATGAACTTACTAAAAATAGCAAATGCCAAAAATAGTAAGTTAACTTCAAAACCATCGAAAGCCAAACTGAACACTGAACTGCAAAGGATTGAATTGCTGCTAGATAGATACTGCCAAAAGATAGACTTGCTAAAAATAGCAAACTGCTATAAATAGTAAGTCTGCACAACATCCTCTGAACGCCAACTGAACAAAATCTAAAAGAGGAAACCCTAGTTTTTCTACTTCAGCTTAGCCTACGGATTTCCGAAAATAGGCTAAATCCAAAAGAAGAGTGTATGGCCAAAATGGGGACATTACACAGTGGAGTCAAAAGTTTCCACTTTGGAATTGAAAAGCAAGCAAAAATCAAGCAGAAGTCTTAAAAAATCGAAAAAATCATGAGAAAAGCGCATGCAAAGATGAGAAAAGCGCATGCAAAAGTTAGAAAAGTAGGAAAAGGCGCATGCAAAAGCTAGAAAATCAATTGAAAAATTGCGCCATCAAGAGAGAAAATCATTCAAAAATCAAATAAAAAGCAAGAAAATTGTGATGAAATTCGCCTAAGGCTGGAGAGGTGCGCCCTTGGGAAATCCAGTAGAATCTTTGAAAAGTCCACTTGAAAAATCCATTCATCAAAGACAAATCCAATTAAAGATTTAGTTAAAATTCGTCTATTTGAGAAATCTTGCCAATCCAGTTGGAAGATGATGAAAATTGATTAAGGCAAGTAAAAAATTTGAATTGGACTTCAAGGATTTCAAGATGAAGTTAAATTCCAGTTAGAAAAATGAAAATTCCAGTTGAAAGTCGAATTTTGAAGGGGAGAATTGAGAACTTTTCTAAGGCAAAACCCACCTTGGTAAAAGGGAAAAAATCCAGTTGAAAAGTGGATTAGTCCACTTAAAGGTTGAATTTTCTAGAAGGCAAAAGGAGAATAAAATAACTTAAGTTTTATTTTAAAATAAAACTTAGTTAGCAAGCCAAAAAGAGACGCCTTGGAAAAAGAAAAGAAGATAAGATTGCTTTTTTCGTTTTAAAGCAAAAGCACCCAATTAAGGAAGAGATCGACCCTGGCTAATAAGGAAACTTTTTATTATAAAAGAAGTGCTTGTGAGTTTTATTTTTTCATTATTCACAGGTCAAGTTCTTCACAGGCAAACTTCTTTCAGAAAGGCGTCTTTCTTCTTATTTTCTTCTTGAGCTGCAAGTCGCATTAACTCCAGAACACAAGGTTGGACTTTTTCCTTCCATTTTCAGATTTCTCGATCAACTACAGAGTCATAGCTGGCGAATTTACAGAGAGAAAAGGAATTTTTTGTCTTGTTTTGCACAGAAACTTCGCTTTTTTTTCAGTTTTTAAAGTCTAGTAAATTAATTTTTTTTAAAAATTCCTTGAAAGTTCTTTTAAAAGGATAAAGGTTGGAAAAGAATTTATTTTATTGAAGTTTATTCTCCAACCAGCCTAGGCAAACGAGTTCTGGAATTTTTTTAATTAATTTATTTAACTCTCCAGCCATAAAATCGCCCTTTTTTACAAATTTGTGAAATATTCTAACTTCGAGCTTCATACAGGCACAATGTCTACTTCAAAGAGCGTAGGAGGTGGAGTTAGAAAAGCCCAGGTAAAGGAAGTCCTCAAGGAATTTTATCCAGAATCTCAATTGTCCTCGAAATGGAAGAAGGTAGCGGATACCAACTTTGAGCAGTTCAATGCGATTCAACACAAGAAAAGGATGTTTGGTACTCAACACGAAATGCCCACACCTATTGCAACTAACATCGTTAAGTCCGGACTTCATCAAGCAGCAGGATTTCCACCTGCAGTTCAGTGCAGTGAGCTAATGGTTGAGTGTGCCAGAAGATACAATCCACAGACAAGATCCATTAAAACACCTAATGGGATCACTTTGGCATACTTCACGGAGGATTCAGTCAGAGAGGTATTTGGTATTCCTCATCGTCAAAAAATGTTGAACAGGACTCAAAAGGAATCACAGGCCATGTTTGATCAAGCCAAAGAATCCTGTATGGACATAGTCAATTCTAACTGGATCAAGGAACCCAAAAGACATCGCTCTAAGTTGCCAAAAAGATTAATTTGCACAGATTTTAAACCAGAATACAGTGACATGATTCATATGCTGAACAGGATTATGGGTACTTCTCAAGGAGCTTTCTTCGAAGTATGGATGTTTTCATATGTGGAGGTGGTCGTATTGGGAATGGAAGCAATAAATTGGGCAAAGTTAATAAGTGATAACACTGATTTCCAGTTGAGAAACTTGGAGAAGACCAAAACCTTCTATATGAGTTCCTACGTAGTTTATATCCTGGCACGGTTTACTAAGTATAGAGGACTGATTTGCAAAGGGGAAGTTGGACTTCGAAAAGATCAGCTCAAAGCATATGATTGTTACCCGCAGCTCCAGTTGCATTACAAGGACAATTATAAGATAACCAATGACGCCTTCCTTATGTATATCACGCGAGTGCTTCAAGGAGCAATTCAAAAGAGGCTATCTAAGGAGGCTATGGTGATGCTTGATAAATTCGGATCTTGGTTCATCCAGTTTCCGACCTTTACATACATAAGAGTTCATGGATTCTCAAATGCTCCGCATAGACTTCCTCGGTATCCAACAGACAAGATTGTTATGCTTGAAGTTGCAAGGCAATTGGCGTGTATAGATTCTATTCAAGGGAAAAGGAACAAACAAGGAGTGGATTTTCCTGTTGCAATTGGGAAAATGCTAGAAGTCTGCCCCTCATTGCAATCAGCCAAGGCAGCAAAGTTAGAGTTGCAATTTTATAAGTTCGGCATTTATAATCCAAGGTCTGATTATGATCCATACTTGAGAGTTCACGGGAAGAAGTCCCTTCATGTTATGCAGATTGAAGACTATTGGTCTAACTTGGTGGACGAATATGGAGTCAGGAAGAAGATCTGGTCCAGAATTCCAATTGAACTTGTAAAAAGGTGTGACTTATTCCCTATACCTGACCAGGTAAAGGACAACGGAGACTACGTGCATCCTCAATTTGAACAGGAAAAGAACAAGCCTATCTTGTTGCCCAACTGGACACAACCTGAGTTGACTGATTTGGACATATTGATGAAGGATATTATAGCTTATTCTAGGGAGTGGGCAGATAATCAGATCAACAGATTGAGAAAAGGAGTTACTCTTACCTATGCCACATTGAGCAATAAGGAAAGCCAGGGTGAGGCAGTTGGAGAAAGTCTTGATGAACTTTCATGTCCTAGCAAGAGAAAGGTAGTGAGTGAAGATCTTCACACGGAGGAAAAAGAAGCAGCTGACAGAGAATTGGAGAGTAAGAAGCAAAAAGTGAGTGAAATTCCATCATCTTCAAGTACTTTATCTGTTGGAGTAATAGAAAAGGTGTCCATTGCTGAGATCGAACCAAGCCATGAGCAAGAGGTCGAATTTCAAGAGTTAGAACAGTTGGATTCTCTCCAAGAGCAAACCCTCACTGAGTGTTTGGAAGGAGGTGATACGCTGATGATTGAAGGCATGGGAGATACTGAGGTCCTTGAAAACAATGAAGAGCTGGGAGATGAAGTAATTTCTGCTCTGAAAGGAATTAATGATGATATTCAATTAGAGGATGGGATGGAATTATCCACTATCCCAGCTTGGTTGACCGAAAGTTTGATGAAGAAGTCTAGACCACTAGATGAAGTTCAACCAGTTGAAAGCATGCAAGACTTTCTAGAGAGGATTGGCAAAGCTAAAATGCCAAGGAAGCCTAAAAAGTATTCTCAGATTACCAGGAATGAAGCAGGATCCCGAATCTTACAAGTTGCAGTCCCAAAAATTGACAAGCCAAGAGATCAGATTACTCCTATGGACTATGATGTTACAACGTTGGACATTGGGCCAACCACGATAGAACAAGATTTCCATGAGTTGGCAGACACTTCCAAGGCCATCAAGGAGAAACTCGACAAAACAGAGGAGAAGAAGGAAAGGCTAGAGTTAGAAAATTTAAGGCTAATGGAGTTCATTCAGCAGCTAACAGCCCCTTTGCGCCAAGAAAGTGAAGCTTTTATTCCGCCATCATCTCTTCCTCCAGAATCCGTTGATACTCTTGAAGCTATGAGGATCACAAGCCAAGCAACTAAGAGTTGGATCAACAATATCTCAAAACAGATGGAACAATTCTTGGAGAAATGTGCTCAGACTTATGACAGATCTGCCTTGCTTATGACAGAAATTGGTCAAATTGAAGACAATTGGGAAGACTTCCAGTACATAAATGACAAAGTGATACCTCGTTTGAAGGTTTTAAAGGAAGTTTCCCTGCAAATATTAATCCAAGAAGGTGTTATTGAGGAAGGAGCCTCGTATGATTTCAGCAGGTGGTATCATTCCTTATTGGCTAAAAGGAAGATATATGATGGAATGAAGGAAGAATGTGTTGTTATACGGAATGCAATTGAAAAAATTCAGTTTAAAATCCTCACTTCTCTTGAAGGATTAACAGGGCAGGAGCATCATGATGCAAATGGCTTGGATTTAGAAGGATTGAAGAAAAATGTAATGAATATTTACTTCAAGGAAGTGCAGATTGTTACAGAGAATCAGCTTGATGATATGTCTTCCCTTTTGACCTTTATGGATAACTTTCAAAAACAGGAAGATAGGTGGGAAAGTACTTTTACCCAGTGCCTTGAAACCTTGGACATAATGGGAGTGCAACTGGATTCTATGCCGAGCATATCAATGGAGGAGCTGGATTTCGTGTTAGCAAAATTTCTTGCATTTGCGGCTAGGGAGCAGTCCAATGGGAATTGCATTTTGGATTCCCACTTGCTCGAATGATTTGCAAGGTGTCATTGTTTGCCATACTCCAAGTGGCTCGTCTTGCTTGTGCCATGTGTCCTTTGAGTTGGTTATGCTTTTTAGGGTTAGGGTTTCTTGAAATAATCTTGGCCATTGATCTCAAATCAATCTGGGCCGTTGCTTTGTAATTGGGGTGCCTATATAAACCCCACGCATTTCATTCATTCAGGGAGAGACTTATGAAATTGTTGCTACTAGTGCTATTCAGATAATAATTGGATTCAGAGTTGAGCATTTGTTATTTTGAGAGCTTGCATGGTTTCATAATTTCTTCAATAAAGTAAATTAGTTTTAGCATTTTTTGGATGAATGAAAGATTGATAGTGTTGGAAATAGTGGAATTGGTTCATACCTTTTTCAATTGAATGATTTTCAATTTGATGTGCAAGGTTAGTCTGAACTTTGAAATTGTTTAACTTGGATTCTATTACCTATATACATTGTTCGAATTGATGGTGGTATTGTGTAATAGGACATCATTCGTAAATCCATTGAAGATTGCATCATCTTTGTCTAGTTGTAGTCATTGTGCTTGGCAAAACAAAGATCGGTTTAAATTTCACTATCCGGCATTTGTCTCTTAAGTTCATAGGAGTAGTTTCGCATAAATCTAGTTTCTAAACCCTCACCCTTTTTCCTTTTATTTTATCCTAAAACCGAAAATCCCAAAAAACACAAGAGCATTCAATGTCAAATCAATTCTAATCCTTACTTTTGAGTAATTTACTATCCAAGGTCCCTTTGTGAAATCAGCATATCACATCATCCATTGAGCTTGTCCATCCCTAAACTTAAGAAACATTGGAATTACCGTATGACCTTTCTAGCAATCTTAGCATACAAGATAATTTTTCAAGAGAGGATAGAGCGTCTCTGTACTCTTTATTCTAAAGTGCTTGGTGAGTCATAAAACACGCATCAACAGATCCTTGATCTGAAAAAGGATCTGGTTCATCATCAATCCCAGTTGTTCAAGTTCAGTGACTGTTTGGAGTAGTTGGCCACAGTTTTTGGCATGGCATCAAATGTTGAATATTCTTACATATTCAGATTGTTGATGTTTATGGCAGCGTCAGTAGTATTCTTCCAACAATCTCCTTTACATCATTGGTTAAATTAAATTATAGTCTTGGGGCTATTTAATTTATAGAAGATTGCGATTACTCAAGAGGCGCGTCATTTGTTAATGATAATTAATATTTATTGAAGAGGCTCGATTTACTAAGGAAGCCGACCTCTTGTGAGAGGCGCCATTATTTGTCAAGGCCGACTTGTGTTCTTTGAAAGGTCACATCTCTCCATCCCATCATGTATTTATACACCTTCATTGTATCTCACTTGGCATTCAATTCATTCATAGTTCGTCCTTCATCTCAAGTGCGAGTTCTTCTCAAGGCAGATCGACATTATTGGTGGCTGAGATTTCATCAGAAATTTGTCTCTTTGTATTGCTGTGTTGCATCACTCTTTGGTGCATGTATTTGGGCCTGCATATCGGCCTATTGTAAGGAGATCATTATTGTGTTGATTCAATATATAAGTGATATATTGTTGCTGGGTTTTTCTCCCTCAAGAGGAGGGTTTTCCCAGGGTATCTGCTGTGTTCTTGTGTTGAATTTGAATTAATTTTCTGTGCATTACAACTGATCATAAAACTAACATGGTATCAGAGTGGGTTTGAAGAAGATCGTGATCAGATTTCTTATTACAGCGATACTCTTTTCTCTTTCTCATTATTGTCTATCTCTATCTCTTCGTCAAGATGGTGAACAGTCTTAAGATTGAGGATAGACTCGAAGGAGCATCAAACTTCACTTCATGGAGATTCAGAATTATGCTCACTTTGGAGGAAAACGAATTGGTTGAGTTCGTGGAGAGCAAAGTTCCCGAACCTACGGATGAGGAAGAGAAAGTTCAATGGAGGAAGAAAGATATCAAGGCAAAGAAGATGTTAGTTGATTCCGTGAAGGATCATATCGTTCCTATTGTCTCCAAATTGAAGACGGCAAGAGACATGTTCAAAACCTTGGAGGAGATGTACGAAATCACCAACACCAGCCAGGCTCTTGCACTGAAGCAACAACTACATCATGTGAAGATGGCGAAAGGAGAAACGGTTATTGCTTACTTCATGAAGATTTTGGAGTTGAGAGATCAGCTCTCTACAATTGATCATGTGATAGATGACAAGGACTTGACCATGCTTGCTCTTAATGGTCTTCCTTCATCATGGGAGTCCTACATTCAAGGAATCAGTGCAAGATCGAAGCTTCCCAAGTTTGATCGATTGAGGGCGGATTGCATTCAAGAGCAGTCTAGATTGGCTGCTAGAGGAATTGGTCAAAGCTCTACCAATGAAGACATTCATGTTCTCGCCTCTCAATCATCGAAGAAGAAAGGCAAGAATGGGAAGAAAGGATACTTCAAAAGGAATAGGGATAATGGAGCTAATGGTGCTCCCGCATTCAAGAAGAAGAGGGACCTCTCCAAAGTCCAATGCTTTAAGTGTGACAAGTATGGCCACTTTGCTAAGCATTGTCCATCCAGGCCTAAGCAGCAGGCCACCATTGCAGATATTGATGATGTCTCCCCGCAAAAGGATTCATGTGAGTACTTATTCTATTCGACATTGTCAAGCAATGTATCTACCAACACCAACACTTGGTTGATTGATAGTGGTGCCTCTCGCCACATCACCGGATTCAAGGAGCATCTATTTAATTTGGTGGAGAGAGATTCTAGTGAACAAGTCATTATTGGAGATGATGCTAGTTACTCGATGAAAGGAATTGGGACCTCCACTCTCCACTTGGATTCCGGCATTACCCTTCAGTTGTACAATGTTCTATATGTTCCAGGCATCAAGTGAAACCTTGTTTCCATTTCAGCCTTGGAAGACAAGGGTTACCAAGTTGCATTCTCTAAAAGCAAAGTTCTTGTGTGGATGAAGAACTCCAATTTCAAGACTGCTCGAGTGATTGGAGTTAGACATGAGAGTCTCTACAGGCTATGCACTGTCCACTTCAGGCTCTAGTTCATGATTCTTCAAGCTTGTGTGATCTTTGGCATCGAAGATTGGCTCACCTTCACTTCCGGGCTCTACCTATCATGGAGAAGATGGTCTCGGGTCTTCCGAAGTTCAACCAAGAGTATGAAGGTATTTGCAGAGGCTGTGCTATGGGTAAGAATACTAAAAGTTCATTTCATAGTAGAGAAAATAGATCCAAATGTATTCTAGATCTCATTCATTCTGATTTATGTGGTCCAATGTTTGTTGCTTCTTCGAGTGGTTTCTTGTATTACATTCTTTTTATTGATGACTACTCTAGAAAGACTTGGATTTATTTCTTGAAATCTAAAGAATCTAAGAAAGTATTAGAAAGGTTCAAGGAATTCAAAGCTCAGGTGGAGAATCTGTCCGGGAAGAAGATCAAAGTCCTGAGATCCGATAATGGAGGAGAGTACACTTCCTGCAGCTTTCGGAACTACTACATTGAAGCTGGGATTAAGAGGGAGTTTAGTGTCCCTTATAATCCTCAACAGAATGGTGTTGCTGAAAGGAAGAACAAATCGATCGTGGAAGCAGCCAAAGCCATGATTCATGATCAAGATCTGCAGACCTTCCTTTGGGCAGAAGCATCAAGGACAGCAATCTATGTTCAGAATAGAAGTCCTCACCGAATCCTGGAGAACATGACTCCTGAAGAAGCCTTTACTAGGAAGAAGCCAGAAGTGAGTCACTTAAGGATCTTTGGATGTCCTGTGTATATTCATGTATCGAAGGAAAAGAGGACAAAGTTGGAGCCTTCTGGCAAGAAGGGGATATTTGTAGGTTACAGTGAAACATCAAAAGCCTACAGGATCTACATCCCAGGTCAGAAGTTGATCAAGATCAGTAGAGATGTCACATTTGAGGAAGATGTTGCATTTAGAAGATCCAAGGGCACTCACTTGGAGATTGATAATGAAGTCTCCTCAAGATATGGAAGTTGACCATGCTCTTGAGATTCAGAGGGAGACTTCAGAACCAAAAGAAGATGTTGATCCACTTGGGAACCTACTGATGGGCCTACCGATATTGTGATTGGGAGGAAAAGACCTCTTTGGGCTAGGCAAACAATGCAGGAGGCAGAAAGGTTTGCAACTCCAAGAGGAACCTTCAGAGAAAGCAAGAGACCTCACAAGTTCTCTAGTTATGTTGCTTTGATGAGTCAGATTGATTGAGTCTGAGCCTTCCAGTGTTGAGGAAGCTTCTAGTCAACAAGTTTGGAAAGATGCTATGACAGAGGAGTATCAGTCAATTCTCAAGAATGATGTTCAAGACATCGTTCCTAGACCCGAAGGAAAATTTGTGGTATCTTCACAATGGCTCTTCAAGATCAAGCATGCGGCTGATGGGAGCATTGAGAAGTACAAGGCAAGATTCGTGGCTAGAGGGTTCTCACAAAAAGAGGGAGTTGACTATGAAGAAACATTTGCTCCAGTTGCTCACTATACTTCTATCAGAACCATTATTGCCATTGCTGCATCTAGAAGATGGAAGATTCATCAGATGGATGTGAAGACAGCTTTTTTGAATGGTGTGATTGAGGAAGAAGTTTATATTGAGCAACCTAATGGATTCGAGGTACATGGGAAAGAGTCTCATGTTTGCAGGCTGAAGTTGGTCTTGTATGGTCTTAAGCAGGCTCCTCGTGCATGGTACGAAAGGATTGATCGTTACTTGTCAAGCTTGAGCTTCTCTAAGAATGATGCTGACTCAAATCTGTATTTTAAGGTAATTGATGGTGAAGCATTGATTTTGGTTTTGTATGTTGATGATTTTATTCTTACTAGAGAAGATCACCTCATCCTCAAATGCAAGGAGTTGGCTTCTGAGTTTGAAATGAAGGACCTTGGGCTCATGCATTACTTCCTTAGCTTAGAAGTTTGGCGGAAGCCAGATGAGATGATTCTAAGTCAAGGGAAGTACACCATTGACATACTTAAGAGGTTTGGCATGATGGATTGCAAATCCATGTCTACACCTATGGAGACCAACCTACATAAGTTGAAGGAGGCTACAGCTAGTTCAGACCAGGTGGATCTCACGATGTACAGGCAGTTGATTGGATCTTTGATGTATCTAGTTAACACTAGACCTGATATCTGGTATGCAATGAGTGCACTTAGTCAGTTCATGTGTGAACCGAGGCAGGTACATCTTGTGGCAGCAAAACATATCCTGAGATACTTGCGTGGCACAGTTGGATATGGGTTGAGATATTCTTCAGATGTGGACTTGGAGCTGCATGGTTATACTGATTATGATTGGGCAGGGAGTATCATTGATCGGAAGAGCACCGCTGGATGTTGCTTCAGTTTGGGATCTGCTATGATATCCGGTGCAGTAGGAAGCAGTCATCTGTAGCATTGAGTACAGCAGAGGCAGAGTACATTGCAGCCTGTGTGGCAGCTCGAGAAGCAGTGTGGCTTCGTAAGCTCCTTGCAGGATTGTTTGGACAATCAATGGAACCTACTATCATTCATTGTGATAACCAGAGCTGTGTGAAGCTTTCTGTCAATCCTGTGTTTCATGATAGAACCAAGCATGTTGAGATCAAATACCATTATATTAGACATATGGTATTGAGAAAAGCTATACAGTTGAGGTAATATCAACACTGATAAGTAGACAGCAGACATTCTCACCAAGCCTCTCTCCAGGATAAAGTTTGTGTACTTTCGAGATAAGCTTGGTATGGTGGAGAATACAGCCCTAACTAAGAAGGAGTCTCAGTATCAGTGATCCTCTATAATGAGTTCTTCTCTATGAGAGAAGTTCAAGGTGAAATCCCTTGTTAATGCATTCTTCTCTACAAGATAAGTCTGAGGTGAAAGCCCTTGTTCCACCTTTTGGGAGAGCCATGGTGGATGTCATGTGTGTGACTCAATGACAGCATCACGTGAGAGAGTCCGTGATGATTTTCTTGTACTTGTGTTTCACCCTCTGGGAGAGCCATGGTGAAAGTCATGTTGAGGTGACAGCATCACGCAAGTGATGAACACTTGTACATACCATACATGGTTGTAGCCATTATGGTTGATATCACGTTGAGGTGATATCTGATATCATGATGAGGTGATATCTTTCTTTTCCACATATGGCTGTAACCATAGGGGTAGACATCACGATGAGGTGATATGTCTTGTGCAACTAGAAGTATACTCCCTAGTTGAGAGGGAGTGTTGATGTTTATGGCAGCGTCAGTAGTATTCTTCGAGCGATCTCCTTTACATCATTGATTAAATTAAATTATAGCCTTGGGGCTATTTAATTTATAGAAGATTGCAATTACTCAAGAGACACGTCATTTGTTAATGATAATTAATATTTATTGAAGAGGCTCGATTTACTAAGGAAGCCGAGAGAGGCGCCATTATTTGTCAAGGCCGACTTGTGTTCTTTGAAAGGTCACGTCTCTCCATCCCATCATGTATTTATACACCTTCATTGTATCTCACTTGGCATTCAATTCATTCATAGTCCGTCCTTCATCTCAAGTGCGAGTTCTTCTCAAGGCAGATCGACATTATTGGTGGCTGAGATTTCATCAGAAATTTGTCTCTTTGTATTGCTGTGTTGCATCACTCTTTGGTGCATGTATTTGGGCCTGCATATCAGCCTATTGTAAGGAGATCATTATTGTGTTGATTCAATATATAAGTGATATATTGTTGCTGGGTTTTTCTCCCTCAAGAGGAGGGTTTTCCCAGGGTATCTGCTGTGTTCTTGTGTTGAATTTGAATTAATTTTCTGTGCATTACATCTGATCATAAAACTAACACATATTCCTTTCAAATAATTATGCACTTTCAAAAAAACAGCAACTTGATTTGATTCCATATGCAAAAGCTATGGCTTCTAGAAGATGGACGATAAATCTAGCACTTAAGTGGTGGTTTCATTTCTGTCAAACGGCAGTTTCCTAGTTGCAAATTGTTGAAAACAGGTGGTTTCCTAATCGCCAGCAGTATTGTAATTGCTGGCTGTGAAAACTGGCAGTTCTGTCCAGTTTGAACATAAAAGCAGAGGCAACAGTGAGAAAGCATTTTTAGTCCATTTCTCATCATTTGGGCTTCCAATTTGAACCTGTGGCATGTTTAAAAGAGCATGTTGTTTTCAAAGTAGGCACAGGAAATGTCTTTGGCCATTTACATAGCCATTTGAGTTGAAGATGAGCAATTTTGGCAGTTTGGGCCAGCTAGTTGAGTACAAACAGTGCTAATTGGTGTTTTGGTGTTGAGATGAACATTTCTCCATCATATTGCAGAGGTTATGCTAGATTTAGGATTTTAATGACTGTAATTGGCATCCATAAAGGCCTCGTTAAGGCAACAAGCATACCTATATGGATTTGAGGAAGCTAATCTTCCAATTGTTGTAATTTTCTCCCTATTCAGGTTTTCCCAGCATAAACCTTGTGTTCTCTCTCATTTTTGAGTTTGTCCTTTTATTTGTTTTCAATTCTTGCAAGAACATAAATAGATCTACCACAAGAA
The DNA here is from genome assembly GCA_007258455.2 of Sequoia sempervirens. NCBI lineage: Eukaryota > Viridiplantae > Streptophyta > Pinopsida > Cupressales > Cupressaceae > Sequoia > Sequoia sempervirens. The sequence continues at coordinate 25,826 of VDFB02258325.1, read as the reverse complement.
TATAAGTAGTTCCACTCAAGAAGGAAGAAGCATTCAATTAACTTCTATTCAGCATAGTTCAGCACAGTAGGTACCATGGCAAAGAGGTTTACAATAGCATGGAATGTTCATAGCATGTTTTCTGTTCGTGAGAAGGATTGCATAGTGAGTGAAACATCTCCATTCAGGCATTTTGTGCTGTTTGAGTTGTCAATGGAATTGGACCAACACTAAGAGTAAGGATTCTTTGATGATGAGCTAAGCTAGGAACTATCCATGCTGGTTTACAAATCAATTCTACTGACATAATTAACATATTATAATGATACTTATAATAAGTGATTACTTAACACAAAACCCAAATAAAAATATCAGTGGTCATTAGCTTATGATTAAAGTTCTAATAACTGTCGAGTCTTTTAAATACGGAGCATGTGCTAAGAAAGGTGAGAGCTCCAAAACCTTCATACAAGTGCTATTGGCGAAATCTTTGAAAGGTAATATAATAGGGAGCAACCTAATGGCTTTCCTGAAGACTTACATAATGTACATAAGTACTTAAATACAATTTACCAATTCTGCCCATTTTCTCTGCCCTGCTTTGGCAAACTTAAAAGATTATAGAATGTGCATAGTAGAGGTGTATTATTGGTGATTCTATCCCATACGAGCTTTAAATGTATGACTGAAGAAGAAATTTCTGGGGCAAAGAGATTTTATTTTATCACATTAAACATAACATTTTTCTCGATATATCATGGGTAAACATTTGAATTTATGTAAAGATGCATTTAAAAAAATATTTTCTTAGAGAAAATACCTCTAGGCCAAAAATCAGAGGCTAAACTGAAATCAGAAAAAATTCCCCTGCCTTCATCACATGATACATTTGAGCTTTTTGTTATACTATCAAATTCCCAGAAGACATTTTCTCTCATATTTATATGTGGCAGGCAACAGTAAAAACAGGAAGAATTGACAATTTAATCACTGTCATTAAAATGACCTTTGATGGAAATGGAACAGACAAAAAAAGCTGTGGATTAGCAGATTTTTTTCCTCATATTGCAATGAAACAGAATAGCCTCCCAGCCAGTTCATTTGACAGACAAAAAAGTACCCAGCTAGCAAAATACAGACAGAAGTGTAACCGTTAAAATCTGCCATGCAGTATATGCTTTTCACAAATACCATATCAATTCTATGTTGATAAAATATACCAATTTGTCAAGATTTGAGTATAAAAACCTTTGTTTTGTCAAGTATGTAAAAAGCAATATTAGTGCATGTGGCCAGACAGACTGTATGTAATAAAGAACATATTATGAAAATAAATATCTTTTATATGACTCAACTTACTGGTTCAATGCTTAATGGCCCTTTCAAGCGTCCATCAGTATCTCGCACATTTCCTTTATCAAGCTCCATCCCAGTACCTCCACATAGATGGTTCTAGGACAATTAAAAAAATTGTATTAGCACTTGGCAGAAAATGAAAAGTTGATTATAGAATTTTTTTAAAGAAGCTTATTCTGTAAAGCATGTCAGACAAATTTCAGAAAAGGAATCTTCTATAATTATATATTACCTTTAGTTGCTGCCACATTGTATGCCTTTCAATACCCTTTGACTCTAGACCACCAATTCGGCGATTTTTGGCTCTAATATCAGCAGAAGTGGATCTTTCACCAACTTCAAGTGGCCGATGAATACCTTTAGTCTTCCTTTCAACAAATTTCAATTTATTTGTCCCTGGAGATGATGTATCTGAAATGTTGCGACCCCATGTATACATAACATACTTTCTCAGCTTCACATTGAAAGAAATTTAGAAGTCAGATAATCCACATAAAATAAGAATCTTTTTTTTTTTTTTTCTGTAAATATAATCTTAAAGCCTTGTGTACAACGCTTTTCTAACATATGGAGAAAAATAAATTAATGCCTGCAACCATCTTGAGTAAGGCACAGTTGCTCCAAAAATGTTCAACAGAAATGAAAAACAAGCATGACAAAAAAAAAATCATCCATACTTTATCCCAGTGCTTTCGAGCACGTCGTCGAGCCTCAAGCTTTGTCAAAAAATTATCCTCATAGCGGAACCTATTCACCCTATATTCAAACTGCATATCCACAAGATATTGTTATCCATGACATTGTCACATGTTTGCCAAGAAGCAAACCATAAGTCACCTAGGATAGAGATAATGCAAAATATTTTTGAAAGAAAAGTTTCCATGATCATTGTTTGAAATTTGAAATTTTGAATACTAGAAATGCAGACATATTATTAATAAATACATATAGTTTTTCTATGTAATTCAATGGAAATGACAGCTACAAAAGTTCCAAAACATGAAAACAAAAAATAAATTGGCATTTAAATATAGCAACCTGTATAAAAATGAGTAGATCATTTACAAAACAATAATTATCATCTTTTGTTGATTATAGTTTATATCTATGTTACCAGATCTGCCAACGAACAAGCCAGATCCTGGTTCTGGTCCAATCCCCCTTGGGTTTGGGCAAGACGTGCCGGCACGGAACACAGTTTGTATGGGGTGAACCCAAACGCACCCATGGCGAACCCGTCAACACGATGCTTTTTCCAATTCTTTTTGCTCTTTGTTATTTTTATTTTTTATTTGACTTTGACTAGATGCCCTAAAACTCTTCCTCAACCCTGGAGTGACTTCTAAAACACATAAAACACTAAACAATTTTATTTTAGTTCATTTGTTTTGCAAACAACTAATATCATTCCAACAGGCTGAACATTCATTTTTTCTTGTTGAATAAACAAAGGGAGTTGAAGATTGATCTTTGAAAGTTCTATAATGATTGCATTGTTGTTCCTACATGTTTACAAGATTTCATTGGCTGCCAACAAGATTACAGAAGGATGTTTTTGCAAAGAGGTAATTTTTTTTCAATTTATTTTTGCAAAGAGGTAATTTTTTTTCAATTTATTTTTACAAACATGAAACAAATCCTTTCCTTTGTTTATCTATGGTTTTTCCACTCTTCTATGAATGTATCAAAGATTCAAAAGAGCTAGGTTTTATATATCTATTTTTTGTTTCAATTTTTTTAATGTGTTGTTTATAAAAATTTTTGCCATAGGAATCACAATGGCAACTAGTTCTAGCTCCACAAATTGACCTAAATTCAAAACAGATTTGAATTCTCCTCTATGGAAATATGTTGATATGACACAACCGGTACTAGGTGGTGGGGGTTACATTCAGATTTGCAATGGATGTGATGTTAGATATTCTAGCTCATATAGTCAAGTGAAAGCCCATTTGTGTGGGATACCTAGGCAAGGCATCAAACCTTGCCCTGGAAAGAATGATGTACTTGTGCCACCAGAGACAATGATAGGATATATTATGGAGCACGAACAAGAAGATGAACAGGCAGACCATAAAACAAGTCACCCCTAAATAAAAGAAAGATCAAAGGGAATAAAGCCCCCTAATGCCCCCATCTAATCCCAATGTTGTGGTAGAAAGCCACCCATTTTTGTCCACTCATCTTAAAAGTGAAGAACCCACTACAAACAAAAGACCAAAGGGACCTTTAGAAATTGCATTTCAAAATGATAGTCAAGACATTGCCGACCAACACATAGCAAGATGTATTTACGCAAATGGATTCACTTTCAATGTTGTTTGCTCACCATATTGGTAAGAGATGGTTTAAAAAATGAATGGGGCTCCAAGAGGGCACAAGGACCCCGATTATGAGAAGGTGCTTGGAACCTTATTGGAAAAAGAGGTCAGATCGTTGAAGATTCATTGAAGCCCATAAGGGATTCATGGGTTGAGACAGGTATATCCATTGTTTCCAATGGGTGGAAAGATGCAAAAAATTGGCCCTTGATCAATGTGATAGCAGTGTCCCCTAAAGGGACAATGTTTTTGAGAATTGTGCATTATGAAAGGCAAGTGAAAGATGGCCAATGTATTGCTGATATTCACATTGCAGCCATTGAGGAAGTGGGACCCTATAACGTTGTTCAAATCATAACAGACAACACAAAGAATTGTAGAGTTGTTGGGTTGTTGGTTGAGGAATGATATTCACATATCTTTTGGATACCTTGTGCAGTCCACTCTCTCAATATTCTGCTACAAAACATTGGGAATAAAATTGATTGGATCAAAGAGTTGTATACAAAGGCTGAGAACATCCAAATGTTCATCACCAACCACCACATGTTGTGTAATGCCCCCCAATTGTGACACTAAATTATAGGAATAACCAAACATGGAAATATAGATAAATGAGAAAATAAATAAAGAGATATATATATTAGCAATTTTATTATAATTATAATAGATAATATCATAATTATAAATATAAGTACTTTCCACTTAAATATTATTATTATATTATAATTATAATAATATAAAAATAGAACAATTAATATTATCATAATAATAAAAATAATATTCAAAAGAAACTAATATAAAAAGAAATATTAGCAAAATAATATTATTATAATTCTAATTATCATGAGATGATATTATAGTTATAAATATTAACAATTTAAATAATACTATTAAAGAAGTATATAAAACTGATATAAAATAATATAATATAAATCGTAGCATGCCAACGATTATTCCTAATAAACTGCAATAGCGATGATACTAAGACCAACAAAAAGGTGTGTCTCTATGAAGGCAGTGATTTATTAAAAGGCAGCATTTAAAATAATATAAAATAAAGATAAAACTCCTTAAGAAAAGACAATGGAGTGGTTTCAAAAGACACATCCTTTGACTCAATAAATAGTATAAATAAAGGATGAAAAGAGGAATCGAAGAGGAGGGAAGGGACAGAAAATAGAAAGGAGTTCGAAAATCTGGGCACAAACAACAGATCAAATAAAGGGTATAAGGAGAAATACATTTTATACGAAGGCAGTTATATGAACAGCAACTGAGGATGGAAATACGGGGAGTATTTCTGAGTATGGGCAGCAAATAAATTAATATGATATGACTTAGAAGTGGAAGAAGAAATCTATGTGAAGGAGAAGCAATATGTTCTAACAAAAGCAATTAAGAAGAAGGAATCGATTTGGGAAATCGAATAGGAAAGAAAGAAATATATATATTCTGGCAGAGAATTAGATTCTCTGAAAAGCTAATCACAAACAGGGAGCAGCGACTGTGGTAAGCTCATCATGATTTTGGTATGATATTTTATTTTATGTTATGTTTATTATTTGTATTTGCTGTTTCTATATATACGGAGGTCTGCAATTACATAAGCCTATTTGTATTCTATGATTATTTTGTAGTATGTTTCTCATATAGTATTCTGTGAATGTAATACAGTTTGTAGATGAACAGGTTACATATTTAATTATTGTATGCACAGTATACTTTGCAGAGAATTCAATATTTAGTAGTCATGATGATAATAGTGTGCATGAATCTGCATCATCTATATTGGCTAAATACAAATAAGGAATCTGTATTATTGATTTGATGTAAATAGAATATGTGTCTACACTTATCTTATGTCATTTATTCAGTAATTGAGATCAGGTGCATTTATATTATGGAATAATATTCATTGATTTGTGCTTCCATTAGAGATTGATATTCATAATATCTGACTGCAAGCACTAGCCATAATAGGGGAATTGAGGACCTACGAGGAGGGGAAACAGAGTGTGGGTCACCCTCTAAGTACACCACCCATATGGATGGCAAAGGCCACATGGGCCAAGAGGGGTGTACTGCTCTTGGTCTTAAAGGGAATTACTTCCCAAGACACCCTACTGTAGTTGCACCCTCAAAATTAAGTAATAGTGGTTCTGATAAGGGGAACGGTGATAGGACACCTCACTAGGTACCCCACCCATATGGATGGCAAGGACCACATGGGCCAAGAGGGGTGTAATGCTCTTGGGCCTAGGGTAGAGGGTTTCTTGAGCACCCTGTCAGGCCATTATGTCCAAGGAAGAATGAACTAGAACATCTAAAGAAATTCAATATATATGTTACTATGATATTGTCTCTATTCATAAATGTCTACTAACATATTTGCAGGTTTAAACAGGTAGTTGTATCCCTAACCATGTTCTCTTGATTTTCTTATATATGCATCCTAATTAATATTATCTTGTAAACATTCTCTAACTCTGTTTTGCAGGGGTCTACTCACACTATAAACATTCCCAAACCCAAGGTGATCACTTGAAATTGATAGATTAGGGCAGATTTAGGGTTATCCCAAAAAGGGGACATTACATGTTGTAAGGTATTTTTAGATCTTTTTCAAAATCGGAGCTATTGAAGGTAAGTGAAGTAGTATAAAATTTTACATTTTTATATTGTAATTGTGTATTCTAATTCTTCTTTAAAATTTGTTTTTAATTTTAATTATTTTATTTTTTATTTTTGAATAGGTTGTAGAGACCCATTTTGCCTGTTAACACAATCATCTTGAGACGACCTGTGAAAGTGAGAGAGGCACTTTCTAGTATGGTAATTAGCCAAAATTGGTATATATGGAGGCAAAGCAGCTCTGATAAGGCAAACAAAGTTAAGCGGATGATCTTAGATGACTCATGGTGGGATCATGTGGAGTATCTCCTCAGTTTCACCAGCTAGGAAACAAAGTAGAATAGACACTGAACTAGGAGATCTTAGGCTTGTTAGAATGCAAAGATGCATAGCTAATTTGTTACAGTACTGAAAACAAACCCTTAGAATTGTTTCAACTTTCAAGTTTTCAACCATATCCAAAGTGTTGATGAATATTAGGTTGGGACCTTAAGAAAGGGGATACATTGTTAATTAGTTAGCACAGTACGTGAGGCATGGAAATGCTAGAAGAATTGAACACAACCTCATACTTAACAGAAGCAAATCTTTATTGAGGAGAACACATTCTTCAGTTAGTGCTAGTATCATTAGGAGGAAGGAGAAATGGAGGAGCCCTTAACCATTCCAATAAAGGAATAATACTTTCTTTCCATCTAAGAACTGCAGCAAAATGTGCAAGCAACTGAAGAAGAGTTTAGGATAATGATTTGAGAAACTTATCAATCAAACATCAAAATGGTGAGGACGATGAATTTTTTGTAGATTTCATTTGATTTTTAAGGCCACTCAAGCGATCCTCGTGAGATTTATAGAAGGATGGTTCCCAATTCCAATATAACTTCATCATGCTTATTTAAATAATGACAGGTTTCTTTAACCATATCACCCTCTTTCCCATCCTATCTTAGTTCCCTCACATTCAAATGGCATCACTTTGTTATAGTAGCCAGCATACTCATGGTTGTTCTTTTGTTTATCTAGACTAGAAACATTTTGTATGAAGTGGAAAGACATGTGAGGATCAATAATTAGGAAGCCAAACACTCTATATTAAGAATAGCTGCATACAGAATAACTAACTCTCTCCTTCAAACCATCTTTTTGCATAATTTGCAGTATAAATAAGAACTCATTTCTCATATCAAAATATTTATATCTATAAACATAGGTTTTAAAAACAATGTACTTTAAGTCCATTATTTTAATAAGTACAGAAGATTCTAAGGAATGAACTAGAAAACCACTGTCTATAAAATGGAAGTTTTAGAGGTTAAAAGACTTACTTGTGCTAGTAGATAATAGAACAAAGCAATACTTATTGCATAGAGGCCACCAAGGTCTGCAAGGAATGTTACTGCATCATGAATAATACCAAAAGTATATGAGATGGAAAGCCTCAATGGTTGTTAGAGAATAATCAATTTAAATACTTGGCAAAAATGATCATGAAAATAAATTTGTTCCTGATAGAGATCATTTAAAAGATCAACCTAGGAAGATTGCATGTACTCAATCACTTGACCATTTGACTATGAGCATTTTAGTTTGATATTACTGAAAATTGTGACATACAGAAGACATATAGCCAGTACATCCAGACCATTAAAAGCAGTCGTTAAGGTCTTAGAAGTAACCTGGTGACCCTCTGAAATAGGAACAAAAAACTTGGGAATCACCACAGTTTAAAAATAGCATGTTAGACAAACAAACCCAGTTTTACAGAAGCCAAAGAGCCACTGAATTGAGACAATAAGAATAAACCACAGAAGCAAGCTTGACAGGTCAAATGAATCTTGACCAGAGATGCTGCCTCACTGCATGATATGACATACAAGTCAGACAAAGCCTTAGTGTTACCCAGAGCATTGCAGGAAAGTCAGAGGGCAGGTGTGCAAGCAGACAAAGTGGCAAATTTTTGACAGATGATGAAACTGCTAAATTCCTCAGGTGGCAATTTCAAAATTATCACAAGCAGTTTTATGACTGCCGGCCTTCCCTGGATGCAGTTCTAACAGTTAGCAATTGTTTCACGACCATCCTGTGTTTTCAACTGGTAGTTCTGTAATCACTGCCTATTGAAAGCGGTGGTTTTGATCAGAAAGGGCAAATAAGTTTAAGGGTTTTGGTGGTTCTTTTTGTCTCCCAAGTATGGGAAATGCCTTTTGGCTCCACTAAGTAATTCAGCAGGATGGTAAGCTGCGTAGAAAACCCACTAAGTAATTCAGCAGGATACATAAACAAGGACTAGATAGTAGCTATGGCACTGGATTGGGTAACAAAAGGTTAAGGAGCAAAATCTAAGATTTTAGCAAGGCATGAGAAGGGTCATACAACATCAAGAAGGGGAGGATGAGCAGGTCGTATGTCAACAGTAGAATGAGCAAATTAAATAATGAGTTGAAGATTAGATGGTCTTGCAACATGAGAAGCAATAGGTACAACAAAAAATGGAGTGACTGTATTGTGAGAAATTTCAAAAGGAGTCGGGTGGTAAAAATTGTTCTGTAAGGGTCATATGATACCATCTAGAGTTCCCTATGGCAGTTGTATGACGAAAAAAAATTGGTTGGAGGGACCCAACAATGAGGAATAACCATTGTTGGATGGACCATACAACGTGGACAAGTTAATGTTGGGAGTACGATAAAGCAAGATGGAGAACACTATATGGCATGCAATAAATTGTTAATTTTATCTATGTTTGTAATATGTCATACAGGGATCCTTACAATTTATAATTCCATTTTTCCTTTTAATGTTTGATTTCATAGACTATACAATGGTGGAGAAAAAATGTTCAAATTATTATTGTTAATTTCTTTTGGTATGTTTAGTTGTACACAAGTGAAAGGGATATCTTTATTATTAATTTGCTCCCTATGTGGTCGTACAATGGAAACTAAAGGACCTTTATAATTTAATTTTTTGCTTTTCTGTCCATTTTAAAAGGCTTTTACTTTTATAACTATTTGTTTCATTTTCTTCTCATGGGGCCCACCTATCAATTTCTCTATTTTCAATGATTTTTTGTCTCACACATTGTACAATATATTTCCCTTTTCTATAATTTCCCTATGGGGCCTGCTCTGGTCTAGTTTTGATGTTTCGCTGAAATATGCAATGCGAGTGGGGTCTCTTGTAACATTTGTTGACAAGTATCTATAGGCTCCAAATCAAATAATTTTTTGATATTATTATTTTGAGTCGTACCTTCATTAATTTCCTCAACCGCCTTTGGTAATGCTCACGGATCATTGATGTCAATCAAATGTAAAGCTTTTGGCCTTCAAGAATAAACTATTAACTCCAAACCATGTAGTTTGTCCACCACAAATGAATTATTCAACAATTTAGTATCACTCTACCAAGTTTCCTCAATATGAATCAATTGCTTCATTAATTTTTGTAGCTTCAATAAAATTGCAAGTTGACAAAAATACTTCACAGTTCTCCATTTTCCAATGGAATAGGCCATGAAGAGAATTTGTTTCATCTTCTAAACATGATTCGAAAATTCCTTCAGTGTTTGGCTCTATGGGACACTTATTATTCTTCTCTATATATTCTTCTTTAGGGTCTAAATCTTAGAAATTTGAGGAAGCTGCTTCCTCACTTACTGCTTGGTTCTTCAAATCAATTATATATTTCCTACCCTCATTTTCAATGGAGAGAGTATTCATTTTCCAATTGTGGTCAACTTTGCTTGCTACCAGCCAACCCCGACCTAATAGTGCATCATACGCTTTCTTTTGTAATGAGATTCTTTCTAAGGATCTTCATGTGCATCATCGGTGGTTTCTTTGACATGTTAATCGTCAATTGATCACTTGGTCTCCCAACAATGGCAGTTTGGTCATGGGGTCTTCATTATTTTCGGATTCTAAATGGGTTGTAGCATGCACCATCTCATTCTTCTCACATATAGTATTCATTATAGTATTCAAATTTTAGGAATACTTTGTAATAAATCCACTCCCTAAATTGGCGCAATCGTTTGTAGTACTTGCCTTGCAATAATTTTATTAGATTGCAGTTGATTTGTTATTGTACTTGCATTTTCATTTGAGTGGCCACATTCACTATCCATAGCATGCTCCACTTCAACTCTTCTCCTCCACGAAGTCTTTCTTTTACTATATGTGGGTCCAGGTACACAATGTTCTTTGTCTAGGCTCAAGTAATAGCCAATACTTTGTTACACCTCTCTACATCAATCATGTCGATATTGACCTTTTTCTTCAAGCATCTGATGTCTTCATGGTCTTTAGGTCCATACCATTTTCATAGTAATCCCATTTTGTTCTAGTTTTCTATGGCAATCTCTCACAAAATGTCACCATTCATCACATTGCCAACATTATATAATGGGACAACCTTTTGAGTTGTATTATATCCAACTCCAACCTCCCCCTCTTTGATTTCAATAGCCACCTTGTGATGCGGCCACGTTATTTTGTGGCTTTGGTGGAGTGCTTACTAGATTGGACTTCTCTCCTATTGTGAAAAGCCCTTTTGTGTTTCCACTCTTCAAATTGTACAAATACTATTTTATTGAATAACTAAAAACCTGAAAAAATGTCACAAAACTAATTCTTGGCATGATTGGTTTTGATGTGACCTTCACTATTGTAGTTAGTACACCAGAGTTTTTTGGTTTCTTTGTTGCTTTCTTTCTTTGTCTTCATTTCCTTCATCATTCAAAGCATAGTTGGAAGACTCGACGAGTCATATAGATCTCACGAGTTTTTTTCCCAGCCGAGTCTTTTTGGTGTTAACTCGCTAAGTTTTTGGGCCGATTTTTTTGGCAAGTACTTGCCGAAAACTTGAGAGTACGCACGAAAAAAACTCGTCGACGTCAGGAACTTAAATCAACGTCTTTTTCAACTTCATTTCATTTCAAAAAGCTTTGAAACTTTGTGTGGAGACCAAAAAGAAACTCCCCAAGCAAGAAGACACCATTTGCAACAATTTGCCATCGAGAAGAGCGGATTCAAATGCAATTTTGAGCAGATTTTCAAGGAAAATTCGAATCACATGTAGGGTTTTGGTTTTTCTTTTTTCTTTTTGATTAATCGTTTTTTTTCATTCTTGTTGCAAAATATTCAATTCAAATTGAAAAAAAAAAATCATAGAGCACAAAGAAGCAATTTTTTTGCATTTACAATCCAAAAAACAAGATTCATCACTATTTTTTGTTGATTTTTTCTGATTTTTTTCATTATTTTCACTATTTTTTGAATTTTTCAGACCTGGGTTAATTTTTTGTGTAGAATGCTTAGATTAGTTAATTTATAATTCATTTAAACACATTTGTATCAATTTAAATCAAATTTAGAGAGATATTATAATGATTTAGGTTGTTTTTTAAAAAAATTGTATTAAAAATCTAATATGTTGTACATTTTTTTTGTATGTATAGGTTGAATACGCACTATAATGGCTTTTGGCTCTGCTTTAAGTTCAACCTCAAGCTTTGCCCCATCGGTGCCCACACCATCATGGGTTCCAGGCATTCGTCCTCCAGGAGCTAGAGACCCTGCATAGAAGTATGTTGTGAGAGGGCCAGTACCTAGATTAGTTGTTTGCAGTGAATGTAAGAATGTATATCATGGAGGCATAAATCACCTCAAATACCATCTTGCAGGCATTCCTCAACGTGATGCCAAGCCTTGTGAAAAGGGCAAAGCAGAGATTAGAAGAGAGATGCTTGCCCTACTTGCAACTGCCAAGGAAAAGAAATTGCAAAGGGAGAGGACAAAAGCAACCATAGCTAGTGGACATGATCAGGAGCCCGAGCAAGTGGAGATAGAGTTAGATGAGGAGGCAAATATTGGCATTGTGGGCTCTCCTCATGGTCCACAGATTCGCACTCATGGCACACTGTCCTCTAGGTTCCCCCTTTCCTCCACTTCGAGTAGAGTGCCACCATCACCGCCTACATCTTCACGCACACCACATAGTTTTTTTGTGTCGTGAAACACACCAAGAGCACAGATGTCATTGGAGGCTACAGGGTGGAATAAGGAGGTGCATCAACATGCCGACATGGCATGTGCAAACTTTTGGTATTTCAATAACATTCCATTCAATGTGGCGAGTAGACCCTATTGGCACAATTTGGTTACCGGATTGACAGTTGCGGGAAAAGGCTAGAAGCCACCTTCTCGCAAAGACTTGAGTGGGAGGTTAGTCAACTTAAATTTTATGCTAAGTTTATGTTCTTTAATTTAAATTAATTTATGTTGAATTCAAGCTATTTTTTGTTTAAAAGTTACAATTTTGTACTTATTTAATTATTTTACTTTGTACTTGCAAGTTGCTCACAAATGCAACCAAAAGGGCAATGCATGTAGTGGAAGAACAAAAGAAAGAATGGAAGAAATATGGTTGCACCATTCTTTCCGATGGGTGGACGGATGGGAAAAAAAGCACCATCCTTAATTTTTTGGTTGCTTTGAAAGGTGAAGTTGTGTTTTTCAAATCAGTGCATGCCTCCAACAAGATAAAAACTGCATAAACATTGTGTACATTGTTGGAGGAAGTTGTCATGGAGGTGGGGATTGATAATGTGGTGCAAATCATTACGGATAATGCAGCAGCATATGTGGCAGTTGGGAGAATGCTTGAGAGTAGACATCCATCACTCTTTTGGTCGCCTTGTGCGGCCCCTTGCCTTGACCTTCTTTTGGAGGACATAGGCAAACTTGTTTGGGTGGCACCAATTGTAGATGATGCAAGGAGCATCACAAAATTTATCTACAATCACCCTTGGGTTCTTAAATTGATGAGAGAGCATATGCAAGGGAAAGAGTTGGTGAGATTGGGTGCCATAGGGTTTGCAACGGCTTTCCTAACATTGCAAAGCATTTTGGGTTCTTTGGCCTCTTTAAAACAAATGTTCGTGAGTCAAGCATGGAATGATTCCACATATTCAAAGAAGCCCGAAGGAGAGAGAGTTTCAGAAATGGTCTTCGACACCTTGTTTGCACAAAGAGCTACAAAGATCGTGAAGGTAACTTCAAAACTTTGATTTTAATTTTTAAACTCAAGTTGAATATAATATATATTTTTTTTAATTTAACTTTAAGTCTTTCACTATAAATTTCTAACTTTGATCTTTTTGTATTTTTAATCTAGGTGTCAGAGCCCTTGGTTAGAGTCCTCCGCTTGGTAGATGGAGATCAAAACCCAATGGGATATATTTACGAGGCCATGGATAGGGCCAAAGAGGCTATCAAAAGTTATTACATGGGGGACAGCCTCAAATTTGATCCCATATGGGAGATTGTTGATAGGAGGTTGAACAATCAACTCCACCAACCCATCCATGCAGCACGGTACTTACTCAACCCTAATTATCTCTTCTCAGACAACTTCTTTGATCCTAACGGAGAGGTTATGGAGGGGTTCACGGCATGCATTTAGAGGATGGAATCCAAGGTTGAGGTGAGAGACCTCATTGTCAACGAGTTGGATATCTATAGGGAAGGAAGGGGTAATCTCTTTTCTTCAGAGCTAGCTATTAGAGGAAGAACCACTCAGCCACCAAGTATAAAATTGGGAGTCTTTTTTGAAAAAACATTTTTTCCCTTAATAAAATATCATAAAGTCTCCTTATGACCACTTTTCAACACCTTGGGCCTAACAACACTTTATCTGCACATTTAAAACACTTTTCAAAATAATTAAATATAAGTTGTCATTTAATTTTATTTTCGACAACTTTCATATTTAACTACTTAAATAATTTTCCCTTTTAAATCATCCCAAGGTCTTATGAAAAATATTAAAATAAGTCAATTAAATTGTCTTAATAATTCCAACAACTCCTTAACTGCATAGGACAGAAAGTTGACGCTATCCAAGGATGACAGACTTCTCCATTAAGTTTGGAGTGCTCCCAACATGTCAAATTCACAAACGGAAAGTACTAATGTAAACATCTTGGCTCCAAAAACTTGTTGCCACTATCAAAATTTATTTCCTAGAAAGTTGACGCTCTCCAAGAAAGTTGAAGTTTCCAAGAATGTTGGAATGGATCAAAAAAAGGGACATTATAGCCAAACCATTGCCATCCAAGAGCCACAACCTTTCACAATCAAACAAGCCCATATCAACTTCTATCTCCTTTCCCTATTCCCTCAAAACCAAGCTTACCAAAGGATATGGGAAAATCCTCAACCATATCTGCAAAATCCCCCAAAGAGTTTTGAGATTGAGTCTACGAAGGATTCAGCAAGCCTTCCTCATGACCTGCCATAAAACATCTATGGTTCCACCACACAAAGTCCTCATCTAGCTTTCTACCTTTCAAGATCCATTTTTGTAGAAGAAATAAACTAGACCAAGTATGCTTATGGGAATAGCACTTAGCAACCTTTTGACCTGAAGCATCTAAAAGGTAGCCCTTTAAAATTCACATATTGAGTCCAAGTACCATGCAAAGACATACAAGTAGAAGCAAAACAAGTTTAGAGAGGTCCACAATAGCACAAACCCTTGCAAAATTGTTCTTAATTACATCCTTCTCCAAGTCAATGCTTACAAAATCTTTAGAGATGTCCACAATAGCACAAACCCTTGCAAAATTGTTCTTAATCTAAGTTACTGGTTCGGGTATGGGTACGAGTACCAATACGGCAGTACGGCAATTTTTTTCCTTGGATACAAGTACAGGAATATATATAAATATATGTTCAAAATTATAAATTATAAGAACAGTGATGCTCATAATTGCCAATAAATAGAATACAACATAAAATTGACATAGTAACTTATAACAATTCAATTCATGATCACTTCACAAGTACAATAATTGATTCTCCTTAAAAAATATAGTAGAGAAATAAAAACTCAAAGAAGCATGCATACCTTACCAGTTTCTTGGTCGATATTGATCATGACTTTGCACTCAATGCAACATAATCAACAAATAAAATAGTCAATGTAAGTGGTACAGAAGTTAATGTTGTCTATGCAGTAGAGATCTTTGGTCAACATAGTCAATATAGCAAAGCTCTTTGGTCAACACTGTCAAATAACCACATTTAAGAAGAGTCAATCAAACAAGGGTCAATGCAAGTGTAGAGTGTCAATGTTGAAGATCTGATGTGCTGATTCACAAATGAAATGATGTCAAATTTACAGTCTGGCCCAAACATTGTCTTTTTCCCCCTCCTACAATAGTGCTGGTTGTTGATGTTTATTAAGCAGAGTCGGTCCTTTCCTTCCAGCGATCCTCCTTACATGAAATAAATTAAATTATAGCCTATGGCTATTTAATTTATCAAGACTCCAAGAGGCACAATTATTGAAAAGATATATCTATTTGTTAAGGCAAACAAATCATAGTGAAGAGGCACGATTATTATCAAGGCCGACCTTGATACGAAGGATGCGCGAATTTCAAGATAGCCGACTTCCTTATTGGAGACGTGATGATTCAAGGAGGCCGACATGATGCTTTGGAGAGACACGACCTCTCCCTCTATATTGTATATATAATCAATGGAAACTTCATTGTTGATCATTCATTCAGTTTGCTTATTGTTCGTCCTTCATCAAGTGCGAGTTCTTCACAAGGCAGTTCGATATTTATTGAGACTGAGTTTTGTATCAGCAAATTGATATCTTGAGTTGGCTGTGTTGCATCATTCATTGGTGCTTGTATTTGGCCTTCATATCCGCCTCTTGTAAAGGAGACTTTCTTTGTTGAGATTCAATATATAAGTGATATATTGTTGCTGGGTTTTTCTCCCTCAAGAGGAGGGTTTTCCCAGGGTATCTGCTGTGTTATTGTGTCTGATTTTGAATTAAATTCTGTGCTTTAATATCTGATCATAAAACTAATACTGGTCAAATGAAAGAGTAAATGATGGAATGATGCATTCATGAGGATTAGTTAATGCTATCTACACATGTTCATTTGGAAACAATAGCCCTAATCTTTTTTAAATGGCAGTTATAAGTTCCCGATCTGCCAAGACAATATCAATTTTTTATCAGAATTCAATAGAAAACAATATCATATTTAGCAATTGATGGTGTCGTACTCCATTCATAGACCAATTTTGTAATTGTTGTTACTTGTTATTTTTCTCTTCTTAGAATGCGGGGCTCCTACTGGGTATGCCCAGGGTACTGCCCGGGTCCTTGGGTTCTTTGTGGGTCCTTCACATAAAGACTCACAAAGAACCCAGGCACCTAGTGTTGAAAATATTGTTTGTCATTGATGTCAAAGGAAGACTATCGTCTCAATTGAAGTCTAAGATTGTCATTGATATCAAAGGTGTATGAGCAAGATTGTTGGTTTGATTGTCATTGATGTCAAAGAGTTCATAGATAGAAGATTAATAGATGAAATAGTTGTCATCATTATCAAATGAGATAAATTGTAAAAGGCCATAGACCACTAATTGATGGACAGGTTGGTAACATACAAGACCAAGCAAAATCAGATTACAAGTATGAATTGATGAAGTTAATGATATGATATGAGCTTGATGCAATTGGAACCAAATGGTTTGACAAGTTAAGTATATCTGTTATGTCATATGTGTTAGAGTCGACAGTGAAGTATATTGGCACTTTCATCATATGCAAGACTCTATCTATTGGTCTGATCTAGCCAACTCAAGAGGCCAACTTCATTGGAGTTTAAATTTAATGCTTGTTTAATTTGGTCTGATCTCTATCATGGCTAACTCCTCTAAGGTGATGAATAATAATCTTAAAGTTTAAATTAAAGACTTAAACCTTGATATTTAATAGGGCCGATTTATCCTTGGGCAAAAATGTTTGAAGGTTCTATGTTATAAGTGGTGACTGGCATATTCTTAAAGGGCCAAGATTTAAGTTTGATAAGGCCAACCATATGAGTGCAGCGACCATATATAATAAGCAGCAATGAGATAAGAAAATGTAGTGATGAATGTATAGCAACTCATAACGAGCATTGAAGTTAAGAAAAATGGTGATTATATAGGTGATAAAGGCAACAAATTAAGGTTGTAAAGGCAGCGAATTGCATGAAGGCAACAATTAAATTAAAGGCATTAAAAATCCTATTAAGGCAGCGATAATATAGGAAAAGGCTGCGACAATATATTAAAATGGGTAGTGATTAATAACAGTTATAGTCAGCAATAACAGTATTTAAGATCATACAAAGACAGCAATTAATATTATTAAAATCAATAATTATAGAAGGCAGCGCTTGGTAAAAAAGACAATGATTAGTATGTGTGTGAAAAGTCATGCGTCTTTGAAAGGAAATCTCCATTCAAAGAGATGTATCACTTCATCTTGATATGAAGATATAAAAGAGATAAAATTTTGAGTTAGAATATGTGTGTAGAGAAAAAGAAAGACAAATACATCATATACACCAGGTTCATGAAGAAGATTAATTGCTAACTTAGAAAGAGCAAGTTGTGAAGATTAATTGCAGATCAAGAGATTTAGAAGAGCAAACCTTAAGGAGTATACTTGCAGATTTCATGAAGGAATTGTGAAAAATTCGTGATGCAGATTTGATAAGGAATATAGGCAGTTTGAATAAACGAGATATATATATTTGATGAAGGCTTTATGCAAACTTGACAAAGAACATGCAGATTTAAAAAGAAGGATATGTATAAGCAAGTAAATGTGATAATGCAAAGTACATTTATGTTATGAAGAGGGGAATCATTGAGGGAATATATGAAGGAGCTCTTAATGTCCATCATCCGTTGAAGAAGCAACATAGAAGGTGGAACTTTGATTTGGTAAAGTTGGTACTTCATACTAGTGAGGTTGGTGCCTCATATTGTAGGGGTTGGTGCCTCTAGTGGGTTGGTGCTCACAAATTGAATGAGGAGTTGGTGCCTCTAGTAGGTTGGTGCCTACAAAGTTTGTAAAAGAGATTTATATAAGAGCATTAATTTTCCGTGGTTTTCTCCCATAAGGGTTTCCACATAAATATCGTGTGTTATTGTGTTCTTCTCATGTGCATGATTATTGATGTTGAGTAAGTGATATTATTGTTATAGATCAAGTTTTAAATATGGCATTAAGTTTGAACAAGTAAAGATTGTTGTTATACTGATTCACGCGCCCGCGCCCCCCCCCCCCCCCACGTCTCTCTCACTATAACCGTGTGCTCATCACCTAGGCCGTACCCTGGCCACACCCAGGGACAAACGCAAACCATACAAGGACTTGAACCATACCCACACGCATACCCAGGCCAAATATGAAGGACTAAGTAACTTAGATCTTAAATTCATCCTTCTCCAAGTCAATGCTTACAAAATCTCCAATCTTCTCGACCAGGAGCTTGATTATTTGATTTTATAGGGTTGTAAATTTTGGGAACAAGGAATTGGCACAGTTCTCAATGGACAAGCTGAAATCTCTGTGGCAATTTAGCTTATAAATCCACAAGGCCTTTACTTTATCTTTACTTTGAAATCTTAGACATTTTTCAAGCATTATAGCTACAAATATAATGAAGCATTTATGTTCTAAACCTTACAAAATATGTGTTCTATGGTGCCAAATTTGCAAGCATTGACAAGATAATGAAAGCGGTAATCCTTAGAGAGTGTAAAGAAGATATGTACAGAGAAGTGTGCAGTGATTACCTATCTGTAAAATTAATCTAAAAAATCAATCCTTGGTGTCCGTGGGGTAATTAAATACAACGTAAGGTAAGAGAACAATATATTCATGTTTTATCTATCATTGTAATGAAAGAAACATCTAGAGAAAAAATTGATTTGTAAGAAAACAACCAAAAGGATGATTTTGTGCAATCCTATTTGCATTGTTTTAAGTTAAAAGGCATACCCATAGAAATATTCAGAGAGAGAAAAATATATATTTCTGGAAAAAACCAAAAGGATAGACACTACAACAGTATATTCTGCACATTATTCTGAGCCTTTTTAAGTTAAAAAGTCTTACCTATTGTGATTTACTAATAGACAGGCATTTGCCAGCAAATCTATGATTACATACACATGGGAACAAATTCTATTATATTGTCAACCCTCTTTTGTTTGTCGCATAGACAGATGTGATGAGCTATTAAATAAATGTCAAAATTGATAACTGGTTTTCGTATCACCATCATACAGATAACAGTCCTACAACCTTGGACAAGTACATATAGTAAAGCCGAAAGTTAAAGAAGTCAAGACACAAAAAGCCACGTATTAGGCAACATATAAGAAAGAAAAAACAAGGAACATTTACTTTTTGATTCCCATAGACATATGTGTTCTCTTATGTGATGTCCCCATCCTAGTCAGCGCAACTGGTTATATGGTTAGCCTATTATTTCGATCCTCGTAGGCTGACAGATGTGTGCAGAGGATCATCTGAGGCAGTTACTCAGTGTTCTGTAGCTTCAGTGTTGTAGTTGTTTCAGGTTGGGCCTTCGCAGAATCCTTCAGAGTGGTTTTTCAGAGACTTTCTATTTTTAGAAAGTCGGACAGGCGGAAGCTGCTATTTTGGGCAGGGCACCTGGTTCAGCTGTTCAGCTCAGAGTCGACCCAGTCTTCAGTTTGACAGTCAGACGGAGAAATATTGGAGTATTTAATGATTTAATGAATAATTAATACTTTTGACTTTATATTAAAGTCACTTTATTAATTATTTAAATATTTAATAAAAAGGGCGTGTTATAAAGTATTTATTATACTTTATAATAAAGGGGTTGATATTTGATATAGTGAATAATTATTATTCATTAATGAAGGCGCCAATTATTAAATGTATTTCTCCTAAGTCAAAAGCGCCATATTTAATCATTTAATTTAAATGATTATTAAATGAGTCTTGGGTTGAATTTTCACAAGGAAGTATATATTCTCAGGAAAGGACAAATCGAACCATGATGATATGTTATTCAAATTTGTCTTGTATTTGCTCTGAGCATTGGAGTTTGCAAAACCTAGGGTTTCAGCAAACGAATCGATTTTGGAGAACGATACCTCTTCAGAATCTGGCATACTGAGACTGTGCAATACCAGTTGAAGATTGTCCACTTGGTAGCTTCATTCAGAAGTTGCAGTTGACCATATTGAATCGATTTCAGGAAGGATATTCAGAGTTATTCATCAGCAAACAGGGGCGACTATTCCAAAGCTTATTCACCGGAGATCTGGCATTTATACCAAAGGCCGTACTATATTTTCTTGCTGCTGCTGTACAGGCCGTACTGTTGTACCAGCAAGGTCGTACTATTCATTACAGGGAGATACGCCTTCACCTTTCAATCTCTAGCAAAGGGATCTTGGGCGCCTAGGTTATTGAGAGCTTCTGCAACGTTTTTCAAAGGTTAGAGATCCATTTATCTCTCAGCCGTACCTTCTTCCTTGTTGTTTTGGCGCCTGCAGGAGAAATCAGGTTCTTTGAATAAAATCATATTTTATATACATTTGTTCAATCTTTTGCATTGTAAAGGCTCTAGAAATATAATAAATTGATGCGCCCTAGTCTTATGAGCATTTTCCAAGCATTTCCATTGCCATATGATTTTTTATGAATTTTTCAAGCATTTATTAAGAAAATCGCAGCTTTCTCTTTATTTATCAAAAACCACCAAAAATACAAAAAAACACACAAAACTTTCAAAAACAGCATTTCAGTTAGGGTTTCGGGGTTGAGAATCACCTGGATTCATAAGTCTTATGCCAATTTTACGAGCATTATGAGCTAATGAATGTGATAATCTTGGGGGAGATGAAAGAAGAAATGGGTAAACCACAATGTTTGTGATGATTGCATATTCGTAAAATCAATATTTGGTGTCTGTGGGGAAATAAAATAGAGCAGAAGGCAAGAGAACCATATAGTCTTGTTTTCTAAATCATTGTCACTCGAGAATATCTAGAGAAAAATTTTGATTTTATAAAAAACAACCATAAGGATAGACACTACATTGATAGATTTTTTGCATTCTTATCTGAATTTTTTGAAGTTAGAAACCATAACCATAGAAATAACCTGAGAAGAAAATTTTATTTGTAAGAAAGCAACCAAAAGGATAGATAATGCATCAATAGATTCTACACATTCTTCATTGCATTTTTTTAAGTTAAATACCATAATTGCTCTATAAACTCCTAAACTTGTGGAAATTAAGAATCACAAACTAATTCTACTTGCTACTTACTTGAAAACAAATGAATTTTTCTTGAGGGGTAAAACTAATGTGAGCCTAAACTGAAATAAGGTTTGCAAAAACAGTCCTCGAAACTCATAAAGACTCACAGATTCTTATCCTGGAACCTCACGAGGAGAAAACCAGACTGAGTGGTGGTAGCAATGGCCTTACTACCTTATTTTATTATCCTGGAACCTCACGAGGAGAAAACCAGACTAAGTGGTGGTAGCAATGGCCTTACTACCTTATTTTATTCTTTGGGAAAGAAGTATAACTAGTGGGTGCAGCAATGCTGCCCTCTACATTCTATCTCCCTAAAAATAATGAGCAGCTGAATTTCCTTGCTCTCTAAAATGTTTTCCAATTATAAAATCATCCAAACACTTTGTTCATATCGTTTTATAGAGACTCATGTAAGTGCTAGAAAGTCCTCCCAGGCCCTCGAAGAATTCCAACATTTCCCACAACAAAATGTTGTCTGTTTATTTCATATTCTAAATTTATCCAGTCAGTGAGCTGACAGGATGCTACTACAATTGGAGTCCTGTCCTACTCTATTTTTCCTGATCCGTATTCTATTCTTTGTTTGAGCTCTAAAACCATTTCACTATTCCTATTTTATCAACCATATCCTTCAAATCATGCCTCCCTACTTAAGAAGTTTTTATTCCCACAAAATCTTAACGAGACACTAAGCAGGAAAAGAGTTCCTCCACTTTTTCCCTGAAAAATCATTTAGCTTGACTGATATTTTGATCTTTGAGTCCTATCTTCCATGATTCTTGAGCTCTATTCCTAGTTTCCCTCATTTTCTTTTCTAGAACCACATCCTCTATGAGTATGGCTTTACACCCATATCTTCTTCTTCTTCATCTAGCATTGAGAGCCCATAAAGCTACAAGTACTCACAATTAACAACTGAGTGCATCCTCATGAAGAAAGGAAGATTAAATTTCAAAGCACTTTCAAGTTTCACCTATGGCCTCCAATATAGTGAAGGGTCCATACCTTGCTGGCTTAATCTTCTTACCTTGTGCTTGTAGTCTTTCCTTACCTGAGGAAAGTCAAACTATGTCTCCTACCTTTGATTTATGCTCCTTTATATGTTGATCATGCCTTTGCTTATACAAATTCTGAGTTCTTTCTAATTGCTCTTTTATTTTAAAGCTTTAGCCACCTCATTATCTTGTCCTACTTCTTCTTCAAAAGCTACATCAAGTGGACTTGAGGCAAAAATTCTAAGCATGCCTCAAAAGGAGATTGATTTATAGAAGAATTAAATTCCTTATCATGAGAGTGTTGAATGTAAGGGAGTGACTCATCCCAATTTTTAGGACACTTAATAGTACCCCCTTATGAGTTGCACCAAGGTCCTATTGACCACCTTGTTTGACCATCAATTTGTGTGTGAAAAGCAATACCCTTTTCAAGAGCCTCATATCCATCATACTCCCAAAAAATTCCAAAATATCTTATATCTCTATTTGAAATAATGAACTTAAAGCCCAAAGTGAACTCATACATGAGAAAAGAACATTTCAGTAGCCAAATGAACTATGATAGTCTTTTTGCAAGGGGTTAGAATATGCTACTAAATCTATCAACAACCACAAAAAAGTAATTCTGTTGATGCCTAGTCATAGGCCATTCTCCTACGAAGTTCATAGAATTGTTTTCCTATGGCCAACAAAGGATTAGATGAGGCATATAAATCCCTTCTTTTCTTGTCTCGGATTTACGAGTTCAACATAATTTGCATTCTCTAACAAACCTTAATATTCCTTGCTACATTTTAGGCCAAAACATGTACTTTTGCAAATGAGCCACTATTTTACAAATATCTGAGAGACCTGTCACTTTGGAGGTATGTGCCTCCCTCATCAATAGAATTGTGTGTGCCGTTGGCACACATAATTTTCCTAACTTGTAAAGCAAACCCTCTTTGAGATAGAAATCCTCATTGCTTTTGACAATTTCTTGAGTTTGAAGTTCTTTTACTTTTTCCCAAAGTAAATAAATCATTTTCATAATCTTCTATAGAAACCTCCTTTATGAAAGGCTCCAAATGTGTAACCATTGCCAAAGCTGAAATAGATGGTCTAGATAAATATCTTCCACTACACTACTACTGCCATTTTTGTTTTTGATTACCAAATGAAATTGTTGTACTTGTAATAATCCCACCCACTTATAATGTTCTGCTTCTTGTAATTTATTTTGTGCCTATGAATTGTAGAAGTTGATGAACAATGTGCACTACAGTTTCTTTACCAAACTAGTAGTATCTGCATTTTTTAATGTTTGAACTAGTGCATACAATTCTTTATCATCCTAAATAAGTGAAAACCTCGAAATGATAACAAACAAATATATCACCTTGTAGCAAAATAGCATCAATAGCATAGACACTAGTTAGTCTCTACCCCAAAAGGTCTTTCGAAATTGAGAAAAGCAAGCCCAAAAGCATAACCTATTTTGTACTTTAGTGTTTCAAAAGCATTATCATGTTTTTTACCCCAACAAAAGTCCCTCCCTTAGCTGAAATTTGATGCAAAGGAGAAGCTTCAAAGGAAAAAAGAAAAAACAAATAATAAATTTCCTCAATTTATTTTGTACTTATTTTGAAGGATATATTATCAATTCCTCTCTTCCTACAATCTACCATATGTCCTAAAAAACCAAAGGTTCATTCGCAAACTCACACCATTCATTTTATATAGAAAAATCATTTATTTGTTCTTTTAACCTTTGCAAGACTTGTTTAATGTGGTTGAGATGTTCTTCCAATGTAGCATTGAAAATTAGAATATCATCTAGATAGACAATCACACAATTATCTAAGAAACCCCTTAGCACATCATTCATTAATCTTGTAAAAGTAGTTGATGCATTACTTAAGCCAAAGCGAAGTATTAATCATTCATAAAGCCCCTACTTAGTTTTGAATGCAATCTTCAATGTATCTTCTTCTTTCATACACACCTGATGATAACTTGATTTGAGATCCAACTTAATAAAGCATTTGGCATGCTTAAGTTGGTCTAAGAAGTCATCTATCCTTGGAAGAGGATATTTATTTTAATGGTGAACTTATTTAGAGCTTTGTAGTAGACACACATACTCTAAGATTTGTCACTCTTCTATACCATCACTATAGGTGAAGCAACAAGGCATATGACACCTTGTTCAAGCAATTCCTAAAGTTGCTTCTTGAACTCATTGCTCTCTAGTAGTGATAACAACTACAATCCACTGTTTGATAGAGAATATTCTAGTAGGAGTTTAATCTCATGCTCCACCTCCCTTCCTGGTGGCAATCCCCTTGGTTCTAGGAACACTCCCTAAAAAGATGACAAGACTTCATCCAAGCCTTTCAACTTTAAGTACTTCCTAGTAGAAAATCCCAATCAATCATCATAAGTAATAGTACCAACCCTCAACCCCAACATTCTCCTACATCTCCCCTTCCCAATCCATCGGACTTCCCTTTGCCCTAATACCTAAGGCTTGGAACCCCCGAGTCTCGAGCTCTACTATCTAGCGGGTTCCCAAACTTATCCATACCACCATACCTTAAGGAGGTAGTATCGTGGATCCCTGATCCCCAAGCCCCAATCCCAAGATTTTGGGATTTCCTCTCCCAACACCCCCTTCTTCTGAGTTCACTCCACTAACACATGTGCATCCTAATCTTTCATTTCCACTCTTTATTTCCTCTCCCTTGTTTTCGCAAAATTTTGGAGTTCACCTTCCCCCCCCTTTGCCTTCCCAACCAAAGGATTTAGCATGTCAATCTCTATTGCATGTCAGAAGTTCAAACTTTTTCGAGAGCATCTACTTGAGCTCGATGGTATCTCATATGCCCAAATCTTGAAGAGCTTTCAAGACCTCCTTTTCCTCAACAGAACGATATTGCATATCCCAAAGTCTTGATTCTCATGCGCCTTAAGTAAACCATTTGCAAAATTATGGAATATTTCATGCCTTGCTCATTCCTACATCAAGTCCAAATCCTAATCCCCAAGTCCCAATTTTCAAATGATTTCCTCATGCCACATTTCCCCTTTTCAAGGTTCATTCCTTTAGCATCCTTGTGTCTCAAACCCCAATTCCATGTGCCTTGGCCCCTTCATCTCCTTTGGACTTACAAGATTTTCCCTACTTGTCTCGCTTGGCATCTCAATATCCCAATCTTCACTTTCCAACTCCCTACGTCCTGGTCTCCTCCATACCTTTGAACTTTCCTCTATTAGCTTCCCCCTTGCACTCAACATCTCAAGGCTCTACTTCCCACTACCCCACTACTTCTTTCTTGCTAGGCCTACAAACCTTTCTCTCCC